>PVJH01038551.1:0-17141 GCA_004026705.1 Nesogale talazaci | reverse complement strand
AGGGGAGATATGCAGCCCAGCTGACCACACAGGGCTGTTAGTAGGAGAGCAGGCCTATGTCTGAGAGGTCAGGCACCCCTCTGGGCATCCACATGCCCCTCTGTGAAGTGGGTGGACAGCAGCCTCTCGCTTCCAGTGCCTCAGAGAGCAGCAAGGACTACGGCCAGCAGCGATAACAATAGTTAGCCAGTGCTGATGGTAGTGGCCAGAGCGAAGCTGGGGCCAGGGGGGAGGGTGCCTCATTGAGCCTCCTTCTGTCTCCACAGTTCAGGCTCATCAAAGGATCGGCCTGAATCCTGGAAGGTGCGCAGTGCCCCCCACCCCCACCCCAGCTTCCTCCCACAGCTCAGGCTGCCAGCCCAGTGGTCTCTACTAATCCAGGAATGTTTGGAGTTTCAACGGACAGGTCCATCTGCCAGAGAGACAAACACTTCAAAGATGGGAAGTGCTTGCTGACTGAGTCACCCAGCGTGGACCAGCACTGGGCTGGCCAGAGAGCTGGGGAGGCCTGGCCAGCTTCCCTGAGAGATCTGGCTTGGCGAAGGGACCTGGGGAAGCATGAGCTCTGACTTTCCCCAGCATCACCGGGTATTGTTTTCAGAGCCCCCAAACCCAAACCAAGCTCCATTCATGGAATCGGAGCTGACTCAGAGCGACTCCCCAGGACAGGGCACAACTGCCCGGGACCTTTCAAAGACTCTTTATGGGAACAGAGAGGCCAGCTTTCTCCCGAAGAGTGGTTGGTGGTCTCGAACTGCAGACCTTCTGGTTCAGCAGTCCAACACATCGCCATTGGACCCACATTAAATCCCGAGAGATCTCAGGTCACCCACCAAGAACCGCCACCAGCAGGTCCCACCTACAGCCACCAAGGAGAGACGGCGCTGAGCAGGAGGGCGATGGAGAGAGAGGCGACCAGGCTAGAACTTCCAGGAGGGACCCTTGGCTCCAGCCTTGGGCCTGTGGGGATGGCCCAGCCCAGTGGCAGAGCAGGAAGGGCGGCCCCTGCCCTGCTACTGGAGGAGCCTGACACCAGCTGCTCTGAGGGATGAGTGCCAGACACAGCACCCACAGGGGCTGTCCCACCCTGTCCCACAAGGTCACTGAGAGTCGGCATGGAGTCTAGCTCCGTTGGTAACAACAGCTTGCTCCGTCCACTCCACACACCGGCCTGGGGTCACACACAGGGCCTCCTGGAAGGGAGGTGCCCTGGTGACATCGTGGTCACGTATTGGGCTGCTCATCCCAGTGTCAGAGGTTCAAAACCACCAGCCGCTGCGAGGCAGAAGGCTGAGTCTCTGAAACACGTGGGGGCAGCTCCACCCTGTCCTTTGGAGTTGCTGTGGCATCCACTCCGTGGCAGTGAGTTGTGGCGTCTGGTGCCATCTCCCCGCGCGCAAACATGGGCAAATCACCAACCCTGGGGTGGCGGGCGGGCAGCGGCAGGGAGTCACCCTTCGCAGCCTCTGATCACAGAGAGCTGCGTCCCACTGCCGTCCGGTTGCGCCGACTCAATGGCGCCCCTTCTGGGTCCCAGTGGAACTGCACCCCTCTCGGCTGCTTCTGAGGTTGGCGACGGAAGAGATGGCACAGAGGCCCACCGACAACTCCTGCGCACCTACTAGGTGCAGGCCCATCTCTATTGACCCCCCTAGTGAGTCTGAGGGTGGGACAGGACCCTCAGCCATTATTAGGTAAGCTGGGTTCCCTGCCCCTTGAGCCCCAGAGTTCTGACCAAACCCAGTTCTCAGTTCTACCTGGAGGAGGGAGGCAGTGCACGCAGGCAGCAGGGAACTCTGGAGGCGGACTGCTTGGTTCCGATCCAGCTCTGCCTCCTGGCAGTTGAGCAGCCAGGAGCGTCCCTCAGCTTCCATCTGTGGAGGGGGTCCGCAGAGCCCAGGGAGCAGACGCGCAAAGAAGAAAGGCAGTCAGTGCGCACAGCATCAGCGCGCGCTGAGGAGGGGGTCCCGGGCGGCGCGGCCTGGCCTCGGCCATTCTCAGAAGGGTTTGGCAGTGCCAACCCATCAAGGCACAGAGCGGAGGGGGGGCAAGGCCTGGCGACCCCACGCTGACAACGGCCGGGACCACCTGCCGGCATAGACGGCTCTGTCACTGGCGGGGTCACCCTGGTGGGAACCAGCGTGCCGGCTGGCCCTGGCCGTGCCTGGGCTGGTGCTTCCAGGCAGCTGCCCCTGTGCAGGTGAATGATCAAAGAGCGAGAAACGCACCTGACCACGGCCTACCCCTCCCTTCCCCATCGCCCCGCCCAGGACGAATCAAGATTTTAGAATGTGAAGAAATGAAATGACACCTCTCTTGATTGGGAACGGTGGGCACCCGCAGCAAGTGGGGGAGGCAGAAGGGGGAAGGGCGCCACAGGCAGAAGCTCAAAGAGCCCCATTTAAAGCACGCTCCATAAACCGCACGCCGGTGAGACCACGGCCTGAATGCGAACACCTGCCTTTGATCCGGATTTTTTTCCCCCTTAATCTTTTTCTTTGTGGGGTTCCAGTCCTTTCTCTCTTTATCCCCAGGCTCGTTCCAAAAAAAAGGATTTGGGGCTTTTTTGTTTTCCCCACATTGTTCAGAACACCCACCTCTGCGAGGAGCAGCGTGGTTCACAGAGCTGGGTTGCCTTCAAGAGAGACAGTCACAGGAAAACACAAAAGCTTCTCTGCTTCTCAGTCCCCAAGGGGAGGGATCGCAACCCTGCACTCTCTCTCCCAGGAGACAGATCCGAGTGCGGGAACTCTGGGGGTGGGGGTCTGCCTGCCGGTGGGTGCTGAGACGCAGGGAACCACACAAAGGGTGTCCTTTCCACCCCCTGGCATTTTCCTAAACGTGTCATTCTGAACCACCAGAGGCTGCTTTCCCACCCCACCCCCCATCTCCGTGGGGACTTGGTACGTGGCTCAGACACTTCCTGGTGTCCGGAAGAACAAAGGATCAGATGGAGAAATCTCAGCGGATCAAAAAGCCAGCCCAGAGAGACATACACCAAAGCCGCCTGGTTCCCCCAGGGCCACTGTCCAAAGGAGAATGGAGAAGGGCCCACCTCAGCCTCCGAGTGGGACCCTGCAGTTAACCCTCCGCCAGGCGTCCTGTCCCACCCAGACCCCACTCAAGGGGATGAGGCGGTGTCCAGAGCCCGCCGGGAGAGCGAGAGGTGCTATCTAAAACAGAACTCCGCCTCAGATCTGTCCTCCGCCACCGCATGCCCAGCCGGGGAGGGGAAACTGCCGCCTGCCATGAGGAGCGGGGCTGGTGAAGGCGGTGGGTTTCCAAGTTGGAGCCCGCAGACCTCGTGTCTGTTCTGAAGGTTTTGCAGGCTGCCTCCGGGGAAGCAGAAGCTTTCGATGAATTCCCCACGCCGCCCATCTGCACTCGGAGGGGGTCGGTGCTCCTTCGCAGAAGTTATCATTTATCTGAATAAGTAAATCCGTCAGCCACGAAGGCCTTTTGAGCAGAGCCGTTCGTCTAAAAATAAGCGCAAACCACCAGCTCCCTGGGTTCCGCTCAGAGCTCAGTAGAGTTAAAATAGGACCCAAGCAGGGGCAGCTCCCACCAGGCGAGGCAGCTGGGTTGAAAGGGGTTTCAGGAGGGAGGAACTGGTGGTGAGGGGAGCACTCATGGTGGCCCCGTTGGGATGGGGGTGGGCGGAGGGGGGAGCTTGAAGAACTTTCAGTGTGGGTGCACCCAGAAGTGCCCCTGGTGCCAGGTCTGGTGACCCAGTTCTGATACCTCAGTGATGAGCACCCCACAGCACAGGGGGCCCTCCCAGGACACCGCAGGGGCCACACAATGAACCCCAGCTTCTGCTTTGCTTGTGTTCTTTAAGTGCAGCCTGGACATACCCCCCTGAAACCATACCTCCCTCTGTCCTCTCCCACCCTGTAAGGAGCCGCCCAATGATGTGGCCTCTGAGTCCTCTCCAGAACCACCTGGCTGCCTCCTTTCAAAGTGCCCGGACATCCGAGGCTGTGGCTGAAGCCACCAAACACGCTGGCAATCACTCTGTGTGTGGGGGGGGGTAGGGGGTAGTCCTTGAATGTGGCACAGTGTCTCCCCTCAGCTCTGGTGGCATGCATCGGTGAGACATTGGGCGGCTAGCTGAAAGGGCCGCCGTTCAAGACCACCAGTCACTCCGCAGAAGAAAGATGGGGCTTTCTGTTCCCTAATGAGTTACAGCCTTGAGAACCCCAGGGTCGCTGTAAGTTCTCAGTTTGGGCTTTTCATTTGTTTGTTTGTTTTTGTTTATTTCCTCTCAGCCAATCATTCTGCCTGCCCTCAGGGGCTCTTCAAAACATGGCTGGGAGTGGGCCTGCGACTGTCCTGAGTTCATGATGAATGACGGGGTCCCAAGAGAGACTCATTGAAGCCAAACCCCTGCCCCCCATGAGCACCAACACCCCAGGCCACAGCCCTTGGGAGCCTAGTCTTGTGTCCCTAAGATGGGTGGCCAGGAACCCCACTGTCACTTCCTGCAAAGGGTAAGGTGACCAAACATCCCACTTTTTAACTATTTAGCAACGTCCCGCGGCGTTTTAAAAATAAATAAATATATTACAATACTATTTTTGTGTTCTATGAACATTTTTGTTGCTCCATAGAGACCGAAGTTTTAATCAAGGGCACCCCCCCATCCCCACCCCCACCCCGGTCAATGGTGTCCCGCTTAAAATCTTGTCACTTTAAAAGGGCGAGTCTGCCTGCCGACTCAGACCCATAGAAAACAGGCAGAGAGAGGGCAGGGCTAAGGAAGCAGGGACCGCCTCATCTCCTCTCTCTGATCCGTACAGTCCTGCCATTTCCAGGGCGGCCGGGCACGGTTCTAGAAGCCGCTTCTGCTGAGCACCTGCCCCCGGCGTGCTGGACCAGGGGGAAACGCCGGTGGGACAGCGCCGTCTAGTGGCCACCTCTGCACGGATACGCCCGGCAGAAGGCTCCAGGTGGCAGGAAGCTGGGTCTTTCTAGAAGCAGGGTTTGGGGGCACCTGAAGCCAGCAGCCCTGGGGACCCTGCACCTCTACACACACATGCACGCACACATGCACACGGATACTCAGCAAGCCCATGTGGTGTTTCAACCACACACCACTCCACTTGATCCTGAAGCTCAGCAGAGGCAAAAAGGGGTCTTCGAGGCCCGCAGAGAGTCTCGAGGCCTCCCTCAAGGAGGGAAGAACTAAAGGTATGAAGAGGCTTGCCCCGCCCCCACTGCACACACTTCTTGGCCTCCAAGCCTTCCTCACGGGTTGTCCTGTGTCTTCGTGTTAGGGCAGGGGTCCCTGTCTGCTTGGCTTTGAGAGGACAGCCTTCTCTAACCCGACTCCTCCCAGCGCCCAACCCCTAAGGGCAGAGAGCTGAATTAAACCCACTGCCCTCGAGCCTGTTCCAGTCCTCAGTGCCCCTCTAGGACAAGGTAGACTTGCCTTTGTGGGAAGAGGCTGGAACTCTTTCTGCTCCTAGGACAGGCCTATGCTTGCTGTCGGGGGAGGTGCAGGGGTCACGCGTGCTCCAGGTGGCCTGCCTGGTCCTCGGGGGAATTCCTGGCTACTTTCAAATGCCTGCCAGGTCCACGGGCCGATTCCCAAAGTCCCCCTCCTACTGTCCACAGAGAAACCCAGGGCCTCTGGCAGGGTCGCCAGGCGGCCTTGGGACAGGGCACAGTGCACATGCCCAGAGGGTGAGGCCAGCAGATACCGAGGAGACGGCGGTGGGAAGTTGATGCCAGCCCTGCTCCCTCCTGCTTCCCCCTGAGAGCCCAGCTCGGGGACCAAGGGGACCCCATCAGGCAGTGAGTGTCGGGACAGACAGAGTCCGCAGCCATGACAGACCAGCTGGTGTGAATCTGCTGTGGTGTGCAGCCAGCAGCTGCCACCCACGGTTCCACTGACCATTGTCCAAGAAGCCACATGCTCCAGGGTCCCTGGGCATGTGACTCTGCAGCCCAGCTGCCTGCTCCTCCCTCTGCTGGCCACCTCCTTTCACGTCCTTACCCAGGACACAGACCCCGCCCCAAACGTCCCCTTGATGGCTTGTGCAGATTGAACAGTGCCCCCCTCCCCCCACACCCTCTAAATACGTGCCATGCATCTGGATGGCACACTGGTCAGAGCGTCCAGCTGCTAGCACAGAGGTCAGCGGTCAGAGCCACCGTCAGCCCTGCAGGAAGCAGCAGTGACAGGCCGCCTCTGTGAGGTGGCAGCAGGAGCCCTTGGGGGCAGCTAGAATTGACTCATCAATCTCGTGGCATCGAGGTTCAAGAGCTCAGTCGCAGGCTGAAAGGTTGGCAGTTCAAATCCACCAGCCTCTCCTGCGGAGGCCGATGAGGCTGTCTGCTCCCGTAAAGATCAGATCACACCTTAGAATTCCTATGGAGAAGTTCTGCTCTGTCCTGGAAGGTCACCAGGGGGTGAGGACAGGCTGCAGGCAGATGTCCTGCAGCCCCTGCCCCCCCCCCCGGGACTGGATGTCTTTGCTATGTGGGTGAAGCCTGGAGGGGAGGGTGTGTCTTGCCGCTCCTCTTCTGAGATCTATGGGGGGCAGCTGGACACTGTCCAAGCTAACGGCCACTGAATAGGTTCCAGCTCCTCTAGGACAGGGCCCCTGTGGATTTCTAGTACGGTGACTCTTTTGGGGAGTGAAAAAACCCTCATCTTTCTCCCTCGGTGCAGCTGGTGGTTTCGAACTGCTGACCCGTGTCCTGCAGCCCAGTGGGTAACCATGACGTCCCCAGAGTTCCTTCAACCCCGCCCCCAAATCAAACTTGCTGCCATAGAGTCCATTCCAGCAGATGAAGACCAGCAGATGGGGTAGAACTGCCCCTGGGGGCTTCCGAGATGGTCACTCTTTACTTGAGAGGCAGCTGCTGGGTTAGAACCGCTGACTTTGTGCTTAGCAGCCCAGGCCAGAGAGAACAAGCTGAGGAAAGGCTGACGCCAAACAAAGATGTCCAATTTTCAAAGGGTGGACGTTGAAATGGATGAACCTCCTCCAGATGGCCCCCTGGGCAGGCTGCTGGCCCTTCTACTCTGTCCAGGGGCCTATTCTGAGTCCACCCCCAAGAGCACATCTTCCCCCCCACCCCACCACCACAGACGTTTCTGAGTAGCTGAGGAACTAGGACAAGCCTTGAGATGGGATGCCCCCTGTGGAAGGAGGGATACCCTAGAAATCACCTCCCCTCCGGAGGAAGGACGTGGGTGGGTAGCAACAAGCTGTGGGTAACATCTTGCCCTCCGCTCCTGGCAGGCCTGGGAGTACCTCCCTGCCCTGTACGCCCCTCCCTGCCCAGTGCCCTGCACAGCCCCCAGGTACTCGGAGAGCATCTATCCAGGGCCTGCAGGCCTGCCCCACTGGGCATTCTGAGCACTCTCTCATCTGACCCTTCACCCTGGAGGAGCCCCTGCTGAGACACATCCCCCTCTGTGGAGGGCGTACTGCAGAGTCCAGACCAGGGAGCCAGCAGCTGTGCTGCACCGGGACGCTCAGGTCCTAAATGAAGTTGGGGGGATTTCCCAGGGCAGTGAGCAGGTACAGGTGCACACCACACCTGGCATCGGAGAGCCATCAGCTGTGTCCAGAGAAGCGGGACCTCAGAGTTCAAAGCTCAGGACGGCAGAGGGGCTCCCCCGGGGCTGGCCACACAAAGACCCCCAGAGAGAGAAAACGGCCCTTTTCAGTCAAAACACCGTAGCTTGAAGAGCCAGATAGAAACCCGCCCCTCCCCCCTACCCAGCGAAAACCCCGTCCACTGCCATCTGGTGGGTTAGCCCCACGGGCAGAGGAGAACAGCCCTGGGAGCATTTCCAAAATGTTAACTCTTCAGAGACGCAGACAGCCTCATCTTTCTCCTCCCGAGTGGCTGGTGGGTTTGAACTGTTGACCTTGCCGCCAGCAGCCCGGCTCACAGCTCACTTATGAAAGCAAGACCCCTTTGGAAGCAGGCAGCCCTTCCCTCTCCCACAGAGTGGCTGGTGGAGGGGCAGCCACGTGCTGCAGCAGAGCCCCACCCGGCTCCTTTAGACAGAATGTGAAGGTGGCAGGAGGGCACCCCTCACGTCAGATACACCCACCCCCGCCGCAGCTCCATTGCCATGTGTCCCTCAACACATCCCACCATCCTAGTCTCCTGACCCAGAGGCCCACGGGCCCCAGCAACAGCCAACACTCTCCGTTGCAAACACAGGACCCATGGCAGAGCGGGCCCCACGGGCAGGAGAGCCAGGAGCTTGGGTCACCCATCGGTCTCCAGCTGCCCAGGATCGCACGGACCCCGCCCAGGTGCCCGCCTTTAGAACGCCCAACACCTGCGGCATGGCAGGAGAGGGAGGCAGCGCCGGTCCCTGTTCAACTGCTGCTGCTGAAAACGCTAAGAAAGAGACCAGCTGACGGCGAGAGACTCACTGCTGGTGAAGGTGGCGGAGGCTGGAGCGGCTGGGACCCCTTCTGCACTGTCCAAAGACCCGTGTGTGGCAGAGGGACACAAAACTGCTGACAGACGGAGGTTGGCCAGGCCACCACCATGACTTGTGGTTTGAGGCTAAAGCCTCTCAGGGGGTCGTCGGAGAAGGCCGCAGAGGCCAGGGCTGTTCTAAAGCGATAGAACCCCGCTGACCACAAAGTGCTATTTCAGGCGTTGCCACCAACGGTCTCACAAACCAGGGAAAGCGAACCCACAGCACATGGGGTTCTGGGAGGAAAAGGGGGACAGGGAGGGGGGCCCACAGGGACCTGGACGCATGGGCTCACGGCAGCACCTGTCACAGCAGCTAGGAGGTGGCAATGCCTCCCAGGTGCCCACTCACAGGTGAGAGGACATGCCACGCCTGGCTCCCAACGTACGGATGTCGAAGCTCAAGGCCGGTGCAGACTCGGTGTGCCCTGTTGGACACAACCCTGGAGGCTCCCGAGACGGGGATCATTCTGGGAGCAGACTGCCACAGCGCTCTCTGTAGTCCGACCTCTCCAGGGCCAGGTGAGCATTTACCCTCAGGGTTCCATTACCAGCAGTTCTCAACCTGTGGGTCTCAACCCCTTTGGATTCACAGGGGTCTGCTAACCCCATCGGACAACACGTAAATATTTCCGAATACGCAGCTACCTCTTGTTTTGTGGCTAATCGCTATTCTTTAATTATGTTTAATCATGTTCACTTGTTAATGACGAACTGCAGCCCGCCCATCAGATAGTTCCATGATGATTCATAACAGTCGCAAAATGGCAGTGATGAAGTAGTAACGAATGAACGCTTACAAAGGCTTAAAGAGCCCCGGTGACCTAGTGGTATCTCCTTGGGCTGCTAACCACAACACCAGCAGTTTGAAACTACTAGCCGCTCTTTGGGGAATGGGGAGGCTGTCGATTCCCGTAAGCTCCCGGCTCTGAAACCCACAGGGCGGGTTCTATCCTGGGGTCGCCATGGGCCAGAACCAGCTCCGTGGCATGGAATGTAGGCCGGGTTAGGCACCTCTGAGAGCAGCCCTGGTTGGACTCAGTGGGTTAGGCGCTTGGCTGCCACCTGAAAGGCCAGCAGTTCGAACCCAGCAGTCAGTCCTTGGGAGAAAGACAAGGCTTTCTAAAACTATCAATAGTTCCCTTCTCAGAAAACCCTGGGGGCATTTCTACCCTGTCCTGTACGGTTGCTCTGAGCTGGGCTTTGTTTTATGACATATGTAGTGATATAGATATTTCATATATAGGCTTTATTTATATAGACGATTCACTCATTCCTATTCTCTAGAGAACCCAGCCTAAAACAGGTGCTGATTGTTCAGACACAGGGCCCAGTCTCCCCCCAGGCCCAGAGCCCACTGGGAACCACAAACTGGATATTCTGAGAACTGGAACATGGCACTAATCGGCTCCATAAAAGTCAACTGCTTCCTTGCCCGGAGGCCAGAAGTGGGCAAAGTCCAGCCACCATTCCTAAATGTTCTGGAATTTCACATAAGGCTTTCATGTCAATCTCCTGATCCAAAGAGGGGACATACGGATGAGGACATCGCATCCCTGTGGAGTCAGGACGTTGCGGGCCACAGACGCTGGCTGAAGTCCTGACATTACTGTCCCGCAGTCGTCCTCTTCAAGCCTGAGCCCAGAGGTTATCCCTGAAGTCTTCCCGACACAGGTCGATCCAACTGCACCACACAGGATGTCTGCCTGCCTGGTGTGCTCTTTGAAGGTCTGTAGGGCCAAAGCAACTCAACAAGACTAGGCAGGTGGGGGCTTCTGTTCTCAGAGGAAGGACGCAGAGGATTCTCATGGCGGCACGATCTGAAGATTGTCATCAATGTCACCGAGAACATGGAAAAAACGTGAATGGATGTCTCTTCAGCCTGGCATCACTTCAGTAGCAACGTACATGCACATGCGTGTACGTTTTTTAACGGGCACTCTGGGTTGTCCACTGGTCTCCACAAGGTTAAGTTTGGCCCGCTCCCCAAGTCCTGTCAGCTCTGAGGTCTGATGAGTCCAGGCTTCTGAGCCTGCAAGGTACAGGACACCCCCACCAAGGTCACAAGCCCAGGCACACCTGGCCGGGGGACAGTCAGCTCTCAGGCGGGGGCGGGGAGGGGGCTGTTCTGGGCTGTTTTCCAGCATGAGCCTCCTCCCCCGTCGGGGACTTTTTACAAGCACACAGATTATTTTTAGCAGCCTTTATTGCCCGATAGTCACTTCATTAGTTTTACACAAAGCAGTACGCCCTGTGACGAAGGCTTGCCTAATTAGCTTGCGTGCTAACAAAGAGTTATTGGATGCACCGTCGTGGACGGATCCTGCTCGGTACATTACATTTTTAAAAAGATTGACTTAACTAATGATCACAAATCTCCATATTTAATCTGCTTTTAAGTGTGCTTAATTTTCCTACAGATGGAGCTCAAGAAAAAAAATCCAAGTCTGTTGGCATCCACTCAGCGCTGGCTCAGGTCACCCTAGAGGACGGAGAAGAACTGCCCTGGTGGGTTTCCAAGACGGTCAGTCTTTCGGGAGCAGACAGCTTCATCTTTCTCCCACAGAGCAGCTGGTGGGATTGAACTGCTGACCTCCGGGTGAACCGCTGAGTACTTGACCACTGCGCCACCAGAACCCCTTACAAGTGGAGCGGGAAGCTTTTGAGCCTGGCAGTTTTTTCTGTGTTGAGTAAAGCTGCACAACTGTGAGAATAAGAGAAACCATCAGCGTTAAAACCCAGCACCCAGTACGCCTTCAACACCAGAACACTTTGTTCTAGTAACCTAGCATTCTGTGGTGCTCACCTTCCCCGCACAATCGCTGAAGACACATGGGCACATAAGCAAATGTGGGGAAGAAAGGTGATGGTGCCTGGCTATCAGGAAAAGATGTAGCATCTGGGGTCTGAAAGGCTTGAAGGTAAACAAGTGGCCATCTAGCTGAAAAACAACAAAGTCCACATGGAAGAAGCATACTGGCCTGTGTGATCACAAGGTGTCCATAGGGTCAGGTACCAGGCATCAAAGAACAAAAAAAATCATATCAATGTCAATGAGAGGGAATGGGGAGTGGAGACCCAAAGCCCATCTGAAGGTAATTAGACCTCCCATTACAGAAGGGTCACAAAGAGGAGATGAGCCAGTCCTGGTGCACTATAGCACCGATGAATCATGCAACTTTCCTCTGGTTCTTTAATGCTTCCTTCCCCCGCCCCCACTACCTTGACCCCAATTCTACCTTACAAATCTGGCTAGACCACAGCATGTACATGGGTACAGATAAGAACTGGAAACAGGACAGCTGGAAATAGGGAATCCAGGACAGATAAACTCCTCAGGACCAATAATGAGAGCAGCAATACCATGAGGGGAAGGGGAAAGTGGGAGGAGAAAGGGGGAACCAATCACAATGATCTATGTATAAACTCCTCCCAGGGGGACAGACTACGGAAAAGTGGGAGACAGGGAGACATCAGTCGGTGCAAGACCTGAAAAAAAATTTTTTTATAAATAATCCAGAATTCATGAAGGAGACAAGGTGGGGGAGGAAGGGGGTGTGGAAATGAGAAGCTGATACCAAAGGCTCCAATAGAGAGAAAACATTTTGAAACTGATGATGGCCACAGATGCACAAATGTGCTCGACACAATGGACGAATGAATGGATGGATTGTGATTAAGAGTGGTATGCACCCTCGATAAAATGATTTAAGAAAAAAAGACTTATAGATGGACTGACAGCAGCCAGGCTGCGCATTTCTCACCCATTTTCCACTCTAATCCTACTTATTTGCGGGGGTCATTTTTAGAAGACGCACGTAGCAATCAACAGACGTCTCTCTGGGGATGTTCTAGACGGTACCACATGCCAACCCAGGTTCTTTTCTCCTTGTTGGTGTAAACCAACACATCGGCAAAGTGCAGTCTCTGGGCCAAATCTGGTCCCCCACTTGTTTTTGTAAATAAAGTTTTATTGGAACACAGCTGCATCCATTGACTCACGCATAATTGCTTATTGATCTTACACTGCAGCAACAGAGCTGAGTCATTCCAAGAGAGTGCCTGACTCAAAAAGCCTACAATAGTTACTCTTTGAACCCTGGCAGGAAACACACACCAACCTTGTATTTAAAGTTATTTGTGATCATTAGCAGTACAAGGAGATGTCAAAAAATTAGTGTGCAGGGGCACGGGGGTGTGGGGTATTTGAATCAAAAGATGGAATTATTCCACAAATCTTTTGAAGCCCTTCACATATTTTATTATACATGTTTTAGTATTGTCCAGGGGAGGGGACCCAGGTCCAGCCACCTGGAGGACAAATGGGGGGTGGTGGTTGGCAAGTCCATAATGCCTAGGTCCCTGAGACCTGGGAACTTGCAGCTTGAGAGGAATTGAAGACTGGTCATTGTCACCACCACCACCACCACCAACAGCGCACACACACATGCACACACACGGGCTCCCATCCTGAGTCAGACATATGACTTCCTGTCCTTGTCCAGACCTCAGTTTTCCCACTGGCTAAGGTCTGATGGGCTCACTGCCTTTCTGCTCCATCTGCCTATGTTGAAGCAGAAGCACCCCCATGCCTTGAAGGTTGGGTCTCAAGGTGAATAGTGGCCTCCTCCACACACCCCTACCCCCCAAAAAAGGCATGCCCATGTCCTAAGTCTCAAAAACTGTGAAGGGACCTTACATGGAGGAAGGATCTTTTCGGAGGAAATTTGCTCAAGCTCCTGAGATTCGGTCCTCCAGGTGGTCCCCCAAATCCAGTGACACCTGGGAGACACACAGAGTGTAGAGGTCAGGTGCCCACAGAGCTGCAATGGGGACCTATATATCTGCGATGACAGATATAGGTCGAGTATCTGGATGTGATCAGAGGGACCAGGCCAGGAGAGGGAACTGCTGGCCAGCCAGTGAGTTCATCTGGGAAGACTAGGGAAACAAATCCACAGAAACTCATAGACATCTAAGAGAGGGTTTTATATAAAGGCTAACGGTACATACAGAAAGTATCCCAACCCTATCCAGTCCAAGCCCTTAAGTCCGACCTAGTCCAGATGTCCAACATCGATCTACAAAGTCCTCCTCAAACTCACAAAACACACACAGTGACGCCGACTGCAGGAGGATCACAGGCCGGTGGGTAGAGAGTCTTTGAATCCAGGGAGCATGTCAGCATCTCAGTGCTGGCAGGGGTCTCCATGCAGCTGCTCCAGCACCCAGGGCCGCATCAGGGCAGGTCCTTGTGGCTTCTCAGAGATGTCTCGTAGGAAGTGAGTCTGGCCAGCAAAGGCAGCCACACCCTATCTCTCCATCAGAGAACAAGAGATCAGAGAACCCGAAGGACGAAGCTCCCTGAGCCATTTATCTCTCCACCCTTCAATGAATCCCACACGTGCTTATCAGCCAGGTTGGCACAATAAACCTCTACTATCTAGTCAGCGACAAAGAAGCAGCCGCTCGGTGTGAAGGATTGGCGCCAGGGAGCACTCTGGGCTCAGAGCCCTGGGGAGGGTGCAGCAGGATGGGGCAAGGTCCCTCATCCTGTCCAGCAGGCAGCTGTGCATCAGGACCAACCCGAGGGCACCGGACAAAAACAGCACTCAGTGACATCACTCAGCTTGGGACTTCCTGCACCCCACAGCCCTCAATGCAAGACAGTTAGTCATGCTTAAGACCTGTGTTAAGACCTGTGTTAATTGTTTAATAATATGTACTAAGTGCAGCTATTTATTGCTGAAATGTGTTCGATTTAAGGTCGACTTCCTCATGTTCGACGGCGACTGAAAGAAACTTGCTTTGTAAACTCTGCCTTGAATGGCAGCATGCTAAATGACAGCATCCTTCATTGAAGCATTATTAACAACTGAGTGGACACTCAAAAAGATTGTTTTTCTTCTTTCCCTTTAATTACCCCATTCATTCTTCATTACGTTATTGACATGGCTTCAGAAGCACTAGGCACCACACCATAGGAGCTACCACAGAGAATTTGACAACATCAACGCCATGAAAGCCCAGCCACGCAGGCTGGTCTGGTGGGCAACGAGATCACGTGACCAGAAGCATCCTTGAGATTGGCTGATAGTGACAAGCTCTGGTGGCGAGAGGTTCTGGGTTGGGCTGCATGGGAGCCGCAGGGGTGGCAGTTCAAAAGGGCCAGCAGTTCCAAGGAAGAAAGACTGGCCTTTCTATTCCTGTAAACAGCTAGTCTCAGAAACCCACAGGGGTGGGGGCCCCCATGAGTCCGCCCTGACTCGATGGCCGTGAGCTTGGTTTTGTTCACGCTCATTCACAAACCCACCCACTGCCATCCTTCCAAGTCTGCCCTGTGGGTTTCTGAGACTGGAAATCCTTACAGGAGTAGAACGCTCATTCTTCCTCCCCAGGAGTGGTTTTGAACTTCAGACCTCATGTGTCTAACACCGCACCGCCACGCACTGGGTAACTAGCAGCACATTAAAAGGCTCAAGGAACAACTTGGCATATGAGTTGTCGCCTTGCTGGTTTATTCTGAGGAGTCCTGGCCGAGCGGGTGGGCTCCACGGAGACATGGGTTTGTCCTCCAACCTAAGCAGCAGAGTCAATAATAAATCACACATGTGGGACCAGGTGACATGGAACCCTGAGTGCCACGCAACCTCGCGCATGCAAGCTCCGTCCACATGGAAGCTGCCTCCGAGCTTCGCGCCCCTTTCGGCTGAGTGAGACTCCGGGCTGCATGGACCCTGAGTCTGTGGCCGTCCATTCACCTGTTGATGGCACTTGGCTGGTGTCCACCTGGAGGCAGGTAGAACGAAGGCGACTGTGCATGCTAGTGCAAGGGTGCCGGCCCCTACCATGCTGCTCTGAGCACGACGTTGTTTGCGTCCGTCCAGTCCATTCCGACAAGGCACAGCGAAATGCACCTGTGTGCCAATAAAGTTTTATGGTGACAGCCCGGCGGAGGGCTGGGTTCCACAGCCCGTCTGTGGCGTGGAGTGCCCGCTAGGTCTGTGGGTCTGTTTGCATCCCTCTGTCGGCCTTCTTAGAGACCAGCGATGCTGTCGGGATTCTACATTGGGCGACTAACCGCAAGGTCAGGAGTTTGAAACTACCAGCCACTCCCCGCTGGGGAGAAAGAGGAGACTTTCTGGCCCTGTAGAGTTCCAGGGTCAGAAATCCACAGGAGCAGCTGTTTCCTGTCCTGTAGGGCCACTCTTCATCTGAGTCCACTCCATGGCTGAGAGTCAGCCTGCACCAACCCATACGCCCTTGTTAACTAGTCCAGCTGTGCCCCGGCCATTCTGCTCCAAGATGCGCACCTCAGGGATTTGAACCCCCAGAGTCAAACCAAACTCAAACTGCTGTCGAGTCAAGGCTGACTCAACGACTCCCCTTGTGGACTCCTGTGTCTGTAATTGGTTATGGGAATAGAAAGTCCAGACCTCCTCCCTTGGAGATGGCTGTGAGGATCAAAGCCCAACATGTAAGCATTCCACCACTGGGACTCCTCTGGACATGAGAGCAGGGATCCAATGCTTGTACATGAACCTTGTCCCAGCGTTGACCCCCAATAGCTCAAAGGGAGGAACAGTCCATGGGCCAGCCACAGATGTGGGGCGGGGCACGCTGTTAGCCTGGGTAGACTAAAGGAACAAATTTCATAGAAATGCATATGGATATAAGGAAAGGATTTATATACAAGAGAAATGGAACACTGAGAAAGCATCCCAACCCAGTCCAGGTCAGTCATAAGTCCGATATTAGCCCATATGCCTGATACCAGTCTATAACATCTCCTTCCGACTCACAAAGTCACAGGTCAGTGGATGCAGAATCCCAGCACTGGCAGGGGTCTCCCCATGACTCCTCGCTTCCAGAGCTCAGGCTCCATCAACAGCATCCAGGGGTGGCAGAAGCAACTCAGCGCTGGCAGGGGTCTCCCCATGACGCCTCGCTTCCAGGGCTCAGGGTTCATCAAAAGCATCCAGGGGTGGCAGAAGCAACTCTTTGCTGGCAGGGGTCTCCATGTGGCCTCTCCAGCTTCAGAGGTCTGACTCCATCAGGGCAAAGTCATGTGACTTCTCCTCTGGCTCCTCAGACGCTGCCATCTTGTCTTGTCCGTGATTCATCGTCTCTGAGACTAACTCCCAACAACTGGGGAAATAGCTTCTCATCTTCACGAGGGAAATATCGTGAGATTTCCCAGATATATCAGGAGAAAGCCATGCCCACACAGTGGCCTCATTGGCTACTCAATGGCTATCTCCAGATGAACAGGCTAGACTCCACCCCTACATCTCAATCATGAAATTAATATAAGCACATGACCGCCACAGGGGGTTCCACAAACCTGAGAACTGGGACTGGATGGACGGCACGGCCGTGCATTCCAGTTCTCCACCTGTGGAAGAAGGCAGTCTGGCCCCTTTCTGGCCCTCCCTGATCCTGGGACAGAGCGAGTTTTCCTTCTCCACTAGGCTTTCCTTCCCCAGCGTGATGACACCACAACCCCCATAGCCTGTGAGATCAGACATCTATCTCCTCCCTGCATGGCTTTGGGGCCAGCACCCTGAAATCAAGGTGCAGGCAGGGCCCTGCTCCCTCTAGAGGTTCCAGGAGGGCAGCCTGCCTTGCCCTGCTGCTCCTGGTCTATGAGTTTCTGTGGATTTGTTTGTTTGTTTGTTTGTTTG
>PVJH01038550.1:0-17082 GCA_004026705.1 Nesogale talazaci | reverse complement strand
CATTCACTAAGGCAGACTTTTTACTTATAGAGAAAGGTCATTCTTTTTACTATCTCAGAAATGGAAAGATACATAGAACAACAGGATTCACATGCCTATCTCAACTGTGTTGATAACACCATATTCAGAACTCCACGGTATCTCTACTACTCTGAGCTGCATTGAAAACAGTCATAAACTATCTACATGCTAAATAGGCCAGACAGCAGGAAGTTATGACGACATAATGATGGAAAACTCAAGTTCAAAACTACACTGTGGTTAAGCCCACGCCTCGGGTCAAAGATTCACATCTCCAGCCCAGCATAGCCCAGAATCCCACTCAACTGAGTTTCTTTTATATATAATATATATATATATATATATATATATACACACATATATGTGTATATATATATTTTTTTCCCCTGACCTTAATCCCAACTGAGTTTTCAAATGAACTCTCTTAACACATTTCCCGAACATTCCTGAAAGAGTGAGAAGCAGAAACGATGGCAGTTGCCAAAGCAAAAGCTCACTAATTCTGCCACTTCCTACCCAAGTACTTTGGGCAAATGACTTACCCTCTCTACTTCCTCCTCTGAGACAAGGAGAACATCAGCGTCTACCAGAGGGCTTCGAAAAGTTCAGGGGGAAATTCCATGATCTTTTCAGTCCATTTTTGAAATGAATTAATGGGTAGTCGCAAGGATTAAATAAACATATATGTATCTGTGCTATGACAACATCCGGTTAAAGCACACTCGGTAAGTGCGTGCTTATTATTATAAGGACGTTCATCATCCACTACCATCGTCAATCAAAAGCAAGGATCACAGGTAGATTCTGCTCTGCCCTTCCCTGTCCTGGGCTCGCGCATCATTTAGGATCATGGAGCCCTTGGTGTGTAGTGCTGACATGTGGGGCTGCCAACCGCCAGGGTAGCAGTTTAAACCGGCCAGCCACTCCCTGGGAGAAGGATGGGACTTTCCGGAGAGTTAGTCTCGTGAACCCACGGGGCAATTCTACCATCCTTTATGGTTGGCATAAAGGGGTTGGCACCAACTAGACGGCAATGGGTATAGTGGTAATGATGCCTAGATTATTTCCAATACTAAGTGAACGCTGGTTTAAGATTTCTAATTAGGTCATATTTTACCTTACAATCTTCCTGCTTTGAAAGGTGAATTCCTTCCCTGGTGGAAATTACTAACCAGCGCCAGCCTTTGCCTCAAAATCTGACATACAAAAAAAAGGGGCAGTTGTTTTTTTTCACTCCACATAGAGCAAGAGCACATTATCATAATGCAATTTCTGCCCGAGTCAGATTTTCAATCTCACCATAGCGAGGAAATAACGTCTTCTCTCTTAAACTTTCCTCGAAGAGAACAAAAACAAAGAGCAGGACAGCAGCTGCTGCCACTTAAGGGAGGAGACAGCAATACAAAAGCCCTTTCACCAGCAAATTTCTTAACTCCCTAACCAGGCCTCCCACTAGTATCTATTTAAATTCCTGCTGCCAGGAATGCTAGCCCCAGCTCAAACAGAGGTAATTTGGTCCCACCGCAGTCGGCCACACTTCCAAGGGCCTCCCAAGTCTTAGCCGCTCTGACAGACTGTGTGGTCACCTGACTTGGGTTCCCTCGGACCATTACGTACACATACTATTTCCTGTCCTGAGAGAACAGACCCGAAGACCAAGAAATAAAAGTCTTGGGTATTTGCAAAAGGCTCTACAGGAAATTAGGAAATGGGGCCCCTCACTCCTTTTTAAGTGAATAATGACTGAAAAAATAATTAAAATATTCAGAGTCCTGCCAATATTCTCTCTGCCAGACAGTAGTCCCAGAAACATTTCCCCTCCCACTGAGGTCAACAGTAAGGTTAGTCTGGATTGAAATTCCCTTCAATTCTCATTACACAAAAGCACTCATCCTAGTCTGTCCACCAAATTCGGAAAGTCTAAGAGCCTCTCTCCAAGTGGGTGACCCAGGAATGGCGCCCTTCAAAACTGCATGGCAGTCAGTCCCCAGGGAAGGCGGCCGTTCCTCCTAAGAAAATGTAGTCCTTATTTCCCCTCACTTATTTCATGAATGGTGATTTATCTTGTTGCAACAGCTGTACTTTCATATTAATTTATTCCAAGTCTTTTCATCAAAACGTAAATTTTAATCCTAAAACCTTGATTGAGATTCCGAGAGTAATATAGCCCTAATAAGTTTAGAAATTTGCTCTTATCTTAGTGAAAAACATGTTCTTCCAAAGTAAGTAGTCGGAAGGGGGTAACAACTCTCACTGGATTGCATTATAGGACCAGCTACGAAGTGAACCGAAATATAATAAATACTACAGACTGACCTGAACTCATAGGCACCCCATTTAAAATGCACACCCACGGAGGAGACTTCATCTAGTCATGGTTGGAGCACAAGATTCTAGGAGCAATTCTAAAGCTTTCCTAGGACAAATATTTTTCTACTCATGAATTTAGTTTTACAAACAACGAAAAAGCTGCTACTTATCTTTTTACTGGTGCTCATAATTAACACAATGGACAAATAGCAGCCTAGAATACAAGGCTAAATTTATGCCTCGGTCTACTAAAGGAATGTTCATGAATCTCGTCCACATTAACCCTGAAGCTCACACAAAGCAGCCAAGAAAACGAATGAGGGAAAGATGGTGGGGAGCAGAGGTAAAAAGTTAGGCAAACCCAAACCATCGTAATGTGAAATTACTCCTGCTTCAAAGATGAGTTATTTCACTACCCAGTTTTGCCAAATCTGCTTTAGAATCCTCATTGTATATTTTAAGGAGACAAAGGAAGGAGGATCTTAATTAGAGCTCTGGAAACTGGCTCTCCATCAAGGCTGGATTTCCAAGTAATTTTTCACATAACACTTCACCGGTCCAAACCTCAACTGGAAGCGCAATCCTGTGGGCACAGCTGTCCGAACAGTCCACTGACACCAAGAGGCCTCTCAGGAAATGCATCTGAGATGTCCCAAAACCAACCCCATTGCCAACCACTGAATCTGATGCATGGCAAGCCTATGAAGGGCAGACTTGCCCCACGTAGCGTTCTCAAAGGCCGCTCTTTTGAAACAGGCTGCCACGTCTTTCTCCCCCAGAGCACCCCAGAACAGTGGGTTCAAACAGCTTACCTTTCACTTAGCAGTCAACCAACCACTTTAACCACTGTGCCCCCGGGAGCCTCTGCATATGACTAATAAGAGATTATCATGAGTCAGAAGACTAACACTCCCACACTGCAATTACTCGTCACTCCCCCTTTGGGCCCCTTTGGGCCAATTAGTAAGGAACTTATGAGATCCAAAGCAAGAAGGACTTTACATATTTTAGGAGGAGTCCTGGCAGCATAGTGACACACTGGACTGATAACCCCAAGGTCAGCAGTTTGAATGTATTAGCCACTCACTCTGCAGGAAGGAGACAGGCTTTCTACTCAAGAGTCAACATTTGGGCCCCCTATTCCCACCAGAGGGCAGTGATGCCCCCCTCCGCCCCCTAAAAAGAGTCAACATCTTGGAAACCCACAGGGGTAGTTCTATCCTGTCTTGTGAGTTCCTATCGGTGACCGTGAATTTGAAAAGGCCTGAAATAAAGGTCCTAGGGCACCATAATGGCATACTGGGTTCCATACTGGACAAGGACAGGAGTTCAAATGCACCAGTCTATCCAAGGGAGAAAGATGAGGCTGCCTGCTCCCACAAAGACTCATAGCCTCGAACCCCAGAGGGGCAGCCTGCTCAGTCCCACAGGGGGTCAGCATCAACACGATTCAGTAAATTTGACAGATCTTCTAAAGGGCTCTGGCTGGATGCATGTTAGTACACATTAGACTGCTAACCACAAGGTCAGTGGTTCAAACCCAGGAGACGTTGTGTGGTAGAAAGACAAGGGTACCTGCTCCTATAAAGCTACACGGTGTCAGAAATTCTATATAGTCTTTATGAATCAGAACTGGCCTGATGACGGGGGGTTTGGTTTGGGTTTATGGAAGTTCTACTTCTCTATTTCAATAAACTACTTTTCAGGGACTTCTCAAATCTAAGCGGATTTGAGTAGAAAGGGGAAGATCTGGTCACAGCAGCAGATTTCACTGTGCTTTTAGGACCGACTACTGCTATGATTACCCAAAGCAGTCCCGAGCAGACGAGTCTCACTTATTTCTTTTTTTGTTTGTTTGTTTTTGTTTTTTGGGGGGCATCACTGCTCTCCCGTGGTGGGAGTAGGAGGTCCAGCCCCACTGCTGGAAGTGAACCTCCGTCCCAGTGGGCCGCAGTCCCGCGCACAACCACTACGCCACTGGGGCTCAGCCAAGTCTCACTTATTTCAATATTGGATACATTACTTCAAGAGGATTAACAGTCCACAAGCCATGGAAAAAAGCAGAGATTGAAAAAGGCACTAAGCCTGAGCCAGCTCAACTGCAACTGGAATTGAGTGAGCTGGAGGCCTGAGTTCTGTGCCACCTCTCTCAGATTTTCCTGACCTGAAAAAGTCCTCTCCCTACCCTGACTCTTCCCCAGAAATAAGGCTTCAGAATGAATATTCCTGATCCGGTATAGTCAATGAAGCTAACTCTGGAATTGACCCAAATTTGTAAAGATCAGTAAGCTGCAAAAAAATTAATCTCCTTATCAGAATAGAAAGGTAGCATATATATTGCATAGCAACCACATCTCTTGGACAGCAGAGTTTGAAACTTTGCCCTGCTCAAAGATGCCAGTCTACCAGCAGACCTTGCCCCTTTGAATGTGAGCTGCTTTCTGGTCCTTGGCAAGAACTCAATCTCCTCCTGCCTCCAGCACCTGAAAGGGTTCATTACACCTTCTCTCAGTCTCTCATTCATTCCAAGGCTCCAACCCATAATTTCCGCATGCTGACTGCCATTCCACTTCACCCAAATTTTAAACACTTGGTTTGTTCCAATTCCACTGACTGAATCAGCTCACACTGGTTTGATGCTATGCCTAGAAATTAAGTTAGATTAAGAAAAATTTAACATTTCTACAGCAAAGTGTAACAATTATTCCTAAAGGAACTTTACACTTTAATACCACCTATCCTGCCAGAACCTCTAAAAACTTAATGATTATTCTACTACCAAAAATGCAAAGGGGTTTCAAAAGACCCATTGATTGAAACACTACATTGTCTTTAATCCTATTGCCCACAAACTTTTCAAAGTCCCCTCAAATAGCCTGCAATTCACACCAGGCAAACATAAGGCCATTTTTATTAAATCTTCAAAAGCTGGTCAATAGAACTTTTAGTCTACCTTTACTTACCCTCAGGTGTATTTCTTTCCTTCTGTAAAGCAAGAACTACAGAATAAATGACCTAGAAATCTCCAACTTCTCTCTCACCTTTAAACCTCATTATTTATCACAATGCATAGCAATCTCTTACTGACTTCCCAAATTAAGAAAAATGTTTTTTCCATGCCTTCCCCCTTTCCTTATTTAGCTTCCCTGTGCCAAAATTACCACTAAAAAAGACTGGCAATGCCAGTGAGCTATGAAAACTCTGGCCTATTTCAGAATATAGCCTTGTTTGGTTGGTTTTGTCTTTTTGTTTTGGGGTTTTTTTTCCCTCTTTTAAAAATTTTTATTTTAATTTTCAAGGCATCACTGCCCTCTGGTGGTGGGAATAGGAGGCCCAGCCTTTGCTCCTGGGAGCTGGAATCGAACCTCCAACCCAGTGGGCCGCAGTCCCGCGCACAATCACTACACCACCGGGGCTCAGCCTTTTTCCTCTTTTTTAGCCACCTCCACCCTACTCTACTCACACCCCCAATTCTTCCTTGGTAGTAAAAATATCCCAGTCCTTTAAATTTATAAGAGAAAAAAATACCAGTTTCAAAATTATTCTTTAAAAAGCAGCAATAAAAATACTTTTTACTTTAAGGAAACGTCCGAAAAGACAGTGTTCACATAATTTAAGTCTTCAAGGAAAAGTAAATTAAGATTTTTGGTTCTATTTTCAGCCTTAAATTTAACTTGTAACAGTTCATTATAGGCTTTCAAAGTTTTCTATGAAAAAGGCAGGGAGTGGGCCTGAGCCCCAGTGGTGTAGTGGTTGTGCGCGGGACTGCGGCCCACTGGGACGGAGGTTCAATTCCAGCAGTGGGGCTGGGCCTCCTACTCCCACCACTGGAGAGCAGTGATGCCCCCCCAAAAAAGAAAGAAAAAGAAAAAGGCAGGGAGAAAAGAAAAAGAGAGGCAAGATAGTCCTTAGAAAATTCAAAACACATTATAAACTCAGCTTCAAACTTTTGGGTCTTTTTCTCTATTAACATGTAAAATTCTAATCTGTATTACACAGTATCTATGACAAAAATAATATGTTTTTTCAGATCATTGATTACCAAACACCGATTACGCTTTCTCTTATTTTTAGTAAACTATGTGGTTACCTTAAATGAGTGATTCATACGCTTTAATTCTTACATATTACTAGGGGAAAATAGAATAAATAAATGCACACTGAAGATACATTAATCTCCAAAGTAATTTATGGAGGCTTAAGTCCTTAACTTTGGACAACAATTATATTTTGTATGTGCTATGCACCCACTAGATTCAGGAGTCCCTGTATGTCAAAATTGACAGCACCTAGAGGTGTTGGATTCAACTATTATTACATGGAGGAATAGGCTCTCAACTAAGTGTTGACTGAAAGATGCATTTTACTTTTATTATGCTGGATGGAAATATACTTAAAGTTGTAAGGTACTTTTGATTTAAAGTCTTCTTTAGAATGAACATACTTATAACGGAAACAAGATGAATGAACTGAGTCCTGCAAATGGCTGATTAAGGGCACGGGGTAGCACAAAGGATTAAGCACAGCTCATGGAACCTACCAGCCGCTCCACAGAAACAAAGAGGAGGGAGACCAACTCTGTCCCGCAGGATTGTCAGAAGCAATTCCCCAACAGCATGGCTTGGTGGTGGTTTTGTGGCCGGTTCGTGCCAGGATTACCCAATTTCTTTCTATTTCTACTACCATACTGAGAAGGCAGGAGCTTCCAAAGCCAGATAGTCATTCATGTATTCATTTCCTCCTATTACCATTTACCGAGCGAGTGCTGGAGGCCAGGCACTTGTGGCTGGATGAGGAGGGCGTGAGCTACAAATCACAAGCCTGTCCGTGAGGACCTCATCCTGCATCATAGGAGATTAAAATAAAGGCGACCACACCCATTGCTATCATGTCGATTCCAGCTCACATCAACTGTATGAAGCAAGAGAGCAGCTCTAGTTTCCCAGGCTGCAGTCTTCAAGAAAACGGCCCGCCCCATCTTTCTCCCATGGAGCAGCTGCTTTGCCCGCGGCCAACAGCCCGCTTCACTCCCGCACCACCAGCACTCCTTCTCACAGCGCGACAACGCCTGTGAAGAGCAGCTTCACAAAGGTCACACAGGACGTGGTGAATGCAGCACCCTATTACGAACTGGCTGTCTTACAGGTTCGGGTTGGACCTTATTCTAGGTGAAAGGGTATCAAAGCTATTCTAGGTGAAAAGGTATCGAAGCATTTGTATCATCTCCCAAAAGAAATAAAGAGAGGT
Source organism: Nesogale talazaci (assembly GCA_004026705.1). NCBI lineage: Eukaryota > Metazoa > Chordata > Mammalia > Afrosoricida > Tenrecidae > Nesogale > Nesogale talazaci. The sequence goes on along the minus strand of PVJH01038550.1, from coordinate 9,504 downwards.
TACTAGGTCTAACAAATGCTAAAACCGTTGTCGTGCAAGTGCAAGCTATCCTCACATAAACAAGAAAGTAATTCACAGGCCCCTCCTTTCACAGATGGAGAATATTCGTTTTCAGAAGATACTAAATTTATCTAAGATCACCCTGAGAGTGCCACGGTTTCAGTTTCCTCAATTTAACATTCATTCCCCCACACCTGCTTCTTAAACAAAATCTGGATGCGATTTTAAATCAAGTAGATCACACACTAGGACGTTTTCTTATAGGCACTGCCTAACTTTTCAGGTATGCATTTAACTCTGAGGGGGCACCCAGGGTGGTGATGGTGGTGCTTCTACGTATAAATCTGCCAAACAACAAATGAATGTGCTTGACATACAAGGGATAGATGGATGGATTGTGGTTAGAGTTGTATGAGCCCCCAATAAAGTGATTTAAAAAAAATAAAATTGAAAAAAGAAATCTGCAAGCATACTAACTTGAAAATTTCTTTAGCAAAGCTTCTCCAAGTCATAACCAACCACAATAAAGCTTCTGGCATACAAGCATACAGAGTACAAACATAGAGATCATTATCAGTTATCAGTGGTAACATCTGCCATCTCTGTCCATTTGTTCTTTTACGCATTTCTGCTAACGTAACCACTCAGGCTCTCTCGGCTCCATCTGCATGATTGTCCACACCATGCACTTTGATACAGAAAGCTAGAAGCCAGAAACTGTGAAGCGGGCAGAGGCTTATTAAGAAAACACTAGGAAGGATCAAACCAAAGAAACAAAAACCTATTTACCTGTCTCTTCGTCAATTTTGAAAACGCCGACACCAGAGCCATCTCTGATGGAGTATCGGATCTCTCCGTCTCTCCCCCTGTCCTCATCATGGGCTGACACCTTCAGAACCGAGGAACCAACGGGCACATCTTCCTTCACCGCACCCTTTTCCACAAAGCTGGGAAACACTGGTGGGTGTAAGTTCTCGTTCACGTCAATGACTTCCACCTCCACGTAGCAAGTAGAAGACAGAGGATTGGGTCTCCCTTTGTCTTTGGCCCGGACAGTGAGATTATACACTTGCCTCTTCTCAAAGTCTAGCTGCTGTATGATGCGAAGGGCCCCGCTGAGTTTATCAACATCAAAATGCCCTTCTCCGTGGTCCAGGAGGCTGTATCTGACTTGACTAGACTGACCCACATCAGGATCATAGGCTTCTAGCCACATGACTATGCTTCCTTCTGGAAGATCTTCCCGAACTTTTACCCTGTAGTTTGATGGAATGAACTTAGGTGCGTTGTCATTTATGTCTTCCAAGGATACTTTCAGAAAAACGGTGGACAGCAACTGGGGCTCTTCTTGGGCATCATCTCTGGCTTCAATCTTTAGATAGTGCATGTGCTGAACTTCCCGGTCAAGAGGGAGCACCGTCTTCACAACCCCCGTCACACGATCGATGGAAAACTGGTCTGTGTCTGAAAGCAGAGAGTAGGCCACCTGCCCATTGGGCCCGAGATCTTTATCTGTGGCTTCCACCTGGATGATCTCACTACCAGGCTCTGTGGCTTCGCTCACCTCAAAGAAATAGCTCTCCTGTAAAAACTCTGGGGGGTTGTCATTGGCATCTAGAACTGTGATGTCCACAAGACGCCAAGCAGCCTTCTGCGGTATGCCAAGGTCATACACGGTCACGTTCAAGGTGTATTTATCTGTCGTTTCCCGGTCGAGTGGAGAGAAAACTTTCAGCATTCCTGTTTCCGTGTCAATTATGAAGCAACTGTCCTCATTGCCTCCAGAAAGAGCATAGACCAGCTTTCCATTGAAGCCAGTGTCGAGGTCAGTGGCGTTCAGCAAAGTTATGCTGGACCCCACCGGATGGTTTTCCTTTACCTCAATCCCGGAGGGAAGAGTGCTTCTAAACTGTGGCGCGTGAGCATTGACAGAGCGAGAATCAAAGAAAACATCCTCCCCTTCTCCTTGATTATGAAACTTATTTGCCTGCAGAAGCTTCTCGGCCAGCATTTTGGCAACACCAGTCTCCTCGCATTGCAAGTTTACTGGCTTGCGGCTGGCTGCCACCGTCAGGTTGATAAACAGTGGGGTGGCGAAGTTTTCTCCATCGGTAGCCCCGACTCTCAGGCTGTGAAAGGACACCTTGGCGCCCAAGCCATCCATTAGCGACTGCTTTAAAGCCAGCACCCCAGAGCTGGGGTTTAAGGTGAACAGATCGAGTTCATTTCCGGCTTCAATCTGGTATCGCACCAACTGAAGTTCGTCGGCATCAATAGCAGAAACGGTGGTTATCTGCTCTCCCACACCGAGATCCCTGGGAATTGTGCCCCCACAATTTACTTTCTCAAACAACGGCGTGTTGTCGTTCAAGTTATTCAGGGTGATGGTAGCGAGGGCTTCTACCTCTCGGCGGTATGGCAGTCCCCAGTCGGAGGCCCGGATCCTGAGCGTGTAGACGCGGGGCATCAAGTCATAGTCCAGGTGTTGGGAGGTGCTCACGGTACCAGTGAAATGGTCGATGACAAATGGCACGTGATTGACATTTGTGATGCTGTATGTCACGTACCCATTCTCGCCCTCGTCGGGGTCCACGGCTCGCACATTCATGACACTGGTCCCCACTGGCACATTCTCGTCAAAGGATGCCGTGTATACTGCCTGGGAAAACGCAGGGGGGTGGCTGTTGGCACCGAGCACTTTCACCAGGACTTTGGTGGAAGCTTTCCTGTCACTTGTGGTGACTTCCAGTTCGAAATAGGATGCCTGCTGTCTTTTGACTGGTTCTAAAATGGAAATGAGCCCGGTCTTGGGGTTTAAACTGAACTTAGCCTTTCCGGGTGTACTTTTAAAGACATACCTGAGGTGAGAATAATGAGGTGTGGCTTTGACCATGACCACCGGTGTGTGGGGAGGAGCAAATTCACTTATTTCTGCTCGGTACACAGCCTTTTCAAATTTGACTGGCCCGGCTTTGAAATGGGGTGAGGTCACCTGAATCACTTTTACAGAAGAAAATTGGGGAGGGGTGCCCTTATCTTTAGCCTGAAGCGTCAGGTTGTAGCCGAAGGAATCGCTGTCCCAGTCGATGATGCCCGCGGCAGCTTTGATTTTGTACTCTTTACTGCCTGGGGATGACCTCACGGTCCGAAACTGCTGCAGGGGGTCGCCGGCCACGATGCTCAAGGAAGCAATCTCCCCATTGGCACCTTGATCACAGTCCTCGACGGTTACAATCGCATACGTCGGGTCTGGCTCCAGGGTGGACGGTGACAAGGTGACGGCGGCTATCACAGGGGCACACTCGTTGGCCTGTTCGACGTGAACGGTGAGCTTGGCCATGCTGCTGATTCCACTGCTGCCGTACAATTTCATGCCCCGGTCCACAGCGAGAATCTCCAGCTCATAGAGCTTGGTCTCTGCAAAATCTAGCCTCCCGGTTAAAGTGACAGCACCACTGGTCGGGTGAATAGCAAACATGTCTGTCCGGTCTTTGAAGCTGTAGTAAAATTCCCCGTTGGTTCCTATGTCTGCGTCTGTGGCACTGACTCTTGCGATACTGGTCCGTATGGCTGTGTTCTCAGGTAAAGTCACACTGTAGGAAGTGGGTGAGAACAAGGGTCTCAAGTCATTTGTATCCAGCACTTGCACTCTGACCTTGGTGCGGGCCTCGGCATTCGTATTTTTTTCAACTGCTTTGACTATCAGAGTGTAGTGGTCTTTCACTTCTCTATTAAGAATAGCTGTATTTCCTCCTTTGGTCCTTATTCGTAGAAAGCAAAAGTCTCCAAGGATGTACTCTTCTGCTTTGAACAAGTTTTCACTGTCTCCTGAGATGATTTTGTACCTTAATTCCCACGATGGATTTGTAAGGTAAATCCCCATCTTGACGGGGTGCCCAACGTAGGTCTTAGCTGCAGAGTTCTCGTGCACAGTGACATTGTACTGGAAATGTGTAAACTCAATAGAAGTCTGTTCAAGTCTTTGGCTTCCATCACTGTCTCGAAAACGCTGGAGGAGGAGCAGCAGCAGAAGCAGAAGCAAGGCCAAATGTCTCCCCATGGCTTCACGCTCGGGACCTGTAAGAGCGGGCAGAAACACGAGCAGTTACTTCAGGGAACTAAATCCAGCCCCAAACAAACAAAAAAGTACTTATTTTCTAAAAGTTTCTCTTAATAACCACACAATTTCAAAAACGACATCCAGTCATATGGATTATGAATAAATGCAATGGTTTTGAATTTTCTTTTTCTTTAGTGTTTTCCAACATACATATCTGGACACTGCTGGGTTATGTACACAATTATAAATTTATCAATTTTTTCTCATTTGAATTATTCAAAGGTAAGATATCACAATGAAAATCTTCAATGTAACAAGTAATATTATTATATTTCAATCTTCTAAGTCAGTGGTTCTTTAATGCCGAGACCCTTTAATACAGTTCCTCATGTTGTGGTGATGCCACCATCCATAAAATTATTTCTGTTGCTACTTCATCACTGTAATTTTGCTCCGGTCATGAATCGGGTGACCCCTGTGAAAAGGGTCACTCAACACCAAGGGGTCGAGACCCACAGGTTGAGAATTGCGGTTCTACGCAAACACAAACTATTATTTTAAAATGTACACAATAAGTATTATGTACAATTAACTATGAAAAAAGAATTAACGGCTCAAAAGCTCACAATTGTAATCTGATTTATAGTATTCTGAGCAGATGAAGTTTCCAACAACGAATGTGAGGACACAGAAAACTTCACCAGTAGTTTTATATGACCTTCCATAATGATCGCCTTTCAAAAGTTACGCAAAAATTGTATTATTTCTTTATAGGGATGATTACATTTACTCTACATTCAGGGTAAGAAGAGTGTACTTGCCTCATTTAGCAGACAGACACGACTCTAAGTACTAAAATAATCATATCGCTTAATATAGGGATAATTTCTAAACCAATAACATGAGCCAAAAAAGTCACTTTCTAAAATGAAAACCAGAACTGAGCAGTCTAATGTCGGGTTAAACACAGTAACTCTCACCAACTGAACCCGTGTTTTATCACCATGGCTGTCAAAAACCAGTGCTCACGGAGTGGCTGCGATTCTCAAGACCCTGAACAGCTTGTCACCCGGGAGCTCTGCCACTTGAAGACAAGACAAACTCCCATTTCGCCAGCTCGTGTAAGCTCACCCACAAAACAGAGGCTGGGAGGAGCGGCTGGGAAGTCGGAGCGGAAGGGAAAAGGCGATAAATGGAAAAGTCAGCAAAGCCGCTGGCCTTCAAACTGGACGAGGGAGCACAACGATCCATTGCAAACCAACCGCAACAAACTTCTGAGAAAGCTGTCTTTGTGAATGGATGGCTCTTTCACAAAACTTCACAAGGTACCCTTGACCATGAACATCCTAAGCCAGATGAAATGTGAGGGTTACCAAAGATGAAAGAAAAAGCACACCAAGGGCTGGTGCGACAGCCAGGTGGAAATCAGCGTGGCAGTCCTAATTTACAGTGCCTTAACTCAGCTACTGCCAACTTTGCCTCATTAGTCATTCCATTAAGGGGAAAAAAAGAAAAGACCTGATATGCATAAAGTAATTAGAAGCTTAATTGATACTGAATCATACTCAATTTCAGCCCTGCAACTTGTTCTTTGGCTATGATGCCTTCTTGCAGCAGATAGGTCATTAAACAGGTGTGGGGTTCTTCTCACTCTCACTGTCATCAAGCCGATTCTGACTCACGGAGACCCTTAGAGTAGAGGCCAGGGCAGGCCTGCTCCTGTGGATTTCCGAGAGAGTGTAAAAAGCCTCATCTTTCTTCTCAAAGAGTAGCCAGTGGTTTCTAAGTGTTGACCTTGCTAATAGCAGCCTACCGCAGAACTCCCAAGGCCATCAAGTTGCCTCCAGAAAACAAGAGTCATTCAAACAAAATAAGAAAATCTTTTTCTCCTGGGTATATGTTCACTTTTTTTTTTTTCCAATTTAATCAACTTATAAGATACGCCTGTCATTTTACCGAAAAAAAGGTTCAATTCAGCCTCTTGTTAATTTTTTTTGGGGGGAGGGGGTTGAGAACAAAGATAATCTTGGAGGAGGGGTCAAGTAAGTACTGCACTGACTGCTAACTGCACTGACTGCTAACTTGAGACATCGAAAAAGAGAGAGAGAGACATCTAAGTCACCAGCCAGATCACAGGAGAAAGATGAGGCTTCCTCTGCTGTGAAGAATTACAGCCTTGGAAATGCTCTGTAAGGTTGCTGTAAGTCAGAAGGGACTGAGCAGGCCTTGGGGAATCTGGTTTGGGCACAGAGGACCTGCTAGGGGACAGTACCTATAGCACAGTGAAAAGAGTAAAATATATATATTTTGGGGAGGGGGGCATCACTGCCCTGGTGGGAGTAGGAAGCCCAGCCTTGCTCCTGGAGAGCTGCTGCTGGATTTGAACTGCCAACCCTGTGGGTCTCAGTCCCACACGCAACCACTACGCCACCGGAGCTCAGCCCTGAAAAATAGTTTTTAAAAGATCCAAATGCTGAGGTATTAACAAATTTGGAATAAAAACATATACAATGAAAATACAATTTTAAAAAATTCTTCAAATAAAAATAAGAAAATGCTAGGGCTGAGCCCCAGTGGCGTACGTGGTTGAGTGCGGGACTGCGGCTCACAGGCTTGGCGGTTCAAATCCAGCGGCGGCTCTCAGGAGCAGCACTGGGTAGCGCCCACGACCACCAGAGGCAGTGATGCCCACTCCCAAAAAAGAAAATACTAAAGAAAACATGATAAAGAGCCATTGTCTCCATCGGCTAATTACATCTTAATTATCCAGGACACTATTTTCCACATTAAAACCAATGTTATACTGACATGCTACTGCAAGTGTTTTAAAATAGTTGCTCAATTCTGTATACACAGTATCATGTAGCCACTAAGAAAAATAAAGGTAGCACTTTATAAGTTGATGTATGATCATGTCCAGACACTGTTTACCTGGAAAAACACAGTGATCTAATGTGTGTGTGTGTTTTAAAGGGGTATAATTGTGTGTACCTGGGCACAAGACATGGATATGATAAAATATAAATAGAAAAACTATAGAGAGATTTTTAAACACTTGACAATGGGACATCCGGAGAACAGGAGAGAGACAATAATCACCTAAGAGAATCTGGTGAAATCAGCGCTTTCCTCCCAGGCTGCTTTACCTTAAGTACCAGGTATCGTCACTATCATTTATTCAATGATACAATTAACTAAGAAGCATTTTATGTGCACCTGCTAGGTGTCCAGAAGTGAACAAACAAGTCCTCATCAAGGACACACTTCATGGTCAGAGACAAGACAAGCATGCAAAGAATGTAGAAGATGCTGCTGGCTGAATGCTAAGGTCACAGATAAAGAAAGCCTGCAGGCACACTGGAAAGGAATGGCCACAAATCTGAGAGAAAACAAAGGGGGAGTACGAGGGGACTTCAATATAAATTCCATTATATTCTTATTTCACTTTTCCAAGAACTTTTTGTACCTTGTACCTCAAAATGCTTCGCACTATTCTTGATGTCGACTCACAGAGAGCACATAGCGACATGTCCCATCCCCCTCCCCCCAGTTCCGACAACCCAAAGCGTCCCCTGATAGTATCAAAAGTTCTTGGGGTTCCATATTTCCTTCAGCAGCAAAACACCAGTATAGAGTTGTGGCAAAAGACAATTGTGTCTGGGCACAGTGGATTAGTAATAAGATAACAAAGGGTCATTTTCTAAATAAACTTTGTTTTAGATGTACATAAATGCTGCAAGGATAATTCTCCTTATTGTTGAAATTTCACAGGAGCATGGCACACTTGTCACAACTAATACATTTTTACTAAGTAAAGTTCATCATTTACGTGGATTTACGAGGACTTTTTTTTTAACTTTGAAGTTCTGTATCTGTTTCTTTCTCATGTTTCCTTAGGCTCATATTGACTGCAGTGGTTTCTTAACCTTTCAGTGACTTCTCAGTGTAGCGCGCAGGCCATGGGTCTTGCAGTGTGGGCCTCAAGGGGGTTTGGTTGCGTGCTTTCCCATCGGGAGGAAGCGCACAAGGCCAAGTGGCATTTTCATCACTTGGGACGGCAGTTACCTGCAATCCACATGACTTACCATTGTTGATGGTGGCCTGGATAGCATGCTTGTGGTGGTGTTTGTGAGATTTGTCCATTGTCAAATCCCTCCCACCCTGCTCTATACTGCACTCTATGGAAGGAAGCCATGTTTAAGAAATCAGGAAATATGTACTAAAAAAGCAGTACCTGCAGACATTATTTAGAATTACACATTGGGCTCATGGGAAACCCCAGGCTGGTCCTTGGGAGAATCAAAGTTTGCTACTACTGTAAAGAGTTACAGTCTCAGAAACCCACAGGTGGCCGTTTTACTCTGCCCCGAAGGGATGCTGTGAATCAGAACTGACTAAATTTGTCCTGTCACGCCTGCTGATCTAGTGACCCACTCATGTATTTATACCAGCCTGGACTCAGGGACCAAGGGGTTTTCTTGGATTTCAGGAATTTACCACCAATAAAAAAACAACTAGAGCAATGATTCTCAAGCTGGGGGTCTCGACCCCTTTGGGAGCTAAAGGACCCTTTCACGGGAGTCACTCAATTCATACAAGTAGAAAAATGAGTTATGAAAATAGCAGTGAAGACAATTTTAAGGTCGGGGGATCACCACAACGTGAGGAACTGTGTTAAAGGGTCATGGCATCAGGAAGGTTGAGAACCAACCGCTGAACGAGAGTATTTTGAGCATTGGTATGTCGTGTTCAGACGTACCCTGGCAGGGTAAAAACAAAGCGGAAGACCAGTCAGGAGGCTGTGGCTATGATGTAGATGGCAGATCAGGATGCCTTTACCCAGCTTGGTAATAATGGGGAAGGTGGCAAGGAATGAATCCAACTTCTGGATCGAGTGAAGGGAAAGAAGACAAAGAGAAACACCAATAGGATGCCAAGGACCGTGATCTGAGCTGCTACCAAGGAATTACAAGCACGAAGTGAAGGCTGAAGGGAGTAACAGGCTTCAAGATACACGTTTGAGAGCTTAGTCCTGAATACTACGGCTGGAGCACCGAGTGGGCAGAGGAGGTGTGCTGCAGAGGTTCAGCCTGCAGGTATAAACCTGAGATGTCAGACTATGGAAGACTGGAGTTAAAGAACAAAACGAAACCCAGGAATGAAATCAGCAACCAACGGAAAAGGCACAGACAGGGAAAAAAGGCAAAGACAAAGGCCAGCTGTCTGCCAAGAGGGCAGAAGAGGAGGAAAGTCAAGAGAGAAAAGTTCCCGAGAAAGGGAAATGAGCCAACAGTAGTGTGGTAATAAGACATCTCATCTCTTCTTTAAGAAAACATTTCAAGGCTGACATTTTAAGTGGCCATGGCCCTGGCTGGTACAAATGAAGGGCCTGGGTACTCGCCCACACACGCCAAGGTTTCAGGGAGATCCCAGTGTTGCAGTTT
>PVJH01038549.1:0-17087 GCA_004026705.1 Nesogale talazaci | reverse complement strand
GGATAATTTATAAGAGAGAATTCTGTACATTGAGATTCAGAGGGCTCTGATCATTCTCAATGATGCTGTCTTTCAGTTACACTTCATCTCTTTTTTACTGCAAACAGTTAATATTCCCCACCTGTCTTGCTTTGCATATCCAAAGAAATGGTTTGAAATGGTTCTCTCCCAACTTTAAATGCAAAATATAGGAGAGAAGAAAATAAATCTGCCTGCTAAAAAGAAAACACATCAACATTACTCTAGATAACCAATATGCATGTTATAGGATTAAAATAATGCTCTTTTTCTGGCAATAATCTTTTAAATGATTATTGTTTACATTATTAGTATTAAAATGAAAGAATCTCACAATATTTTTGACCCTATTTAACTTTTTTGACATTCGGTCATTTAACAGGTTTGTAGGATGTTTAATTACCAAGCAGTATGATCATTACTCATCCCATCATTTGAGACACAATGTCAACTGAATTGCCTCCCTGGGGGGGTGCTGCTTTTCACAGATCAATAAATTTACCAGGAGCTTGAAAGAGAGCGCTAAACATTCACCGAAAAGTGGGGAAGATGTATCCCTCTTGTAAAATGGCTTATGTAGTCATTTCATCAGCTTCATAATTATTTTATTTTCTTCTGAAAACAAGCCCCCTTATAATAATAGTTTTAGAGTATTCTGTGCCTTTATGTCAATTAAATTATAGTGTTAATCAGATGCACCTAAGACTCCATATTGAAGAAATACAGTGTGTAATTTCTTAAATCGTTTCTGCTTTAGTGATCTGTCTACAATGACTGTCTATATCCTATACACTCTTTAAAAATGCAGCATTGACATCCCACATGTTCTTATACATCTTATACATCTATGAATAAATTGTTGCCAAAGAAGTTTTGGGATTGGCTGGGAAATTGTTTTCTTTTTGCCACAACTCCTTGGACCAGATCTGAATCAACTTCATTGAAAACTGGTCGATGATGAAAGTGTCTGTGTATGTACAATGGAGTATAATCAAGCCAAAAAAGAAGAATGAAAGGGGCTTTACAAAATGGATGAACCTTGAAAAATATCATGCAATGCACAAGATGGCAAAGAAGACTTTTTATGATTCTAGAATAGGAAAATGAATAGAGTTGCAGACAGTTGGCTAGGGGCGACCAGGGGTTGCGGAGGGGAGAATGGAAAGGTACTGATTCATAGGTGTACAGAGTTTCTCTTTGAGGGGGTGCAAAGCTTTCAAAATAAACTGTGGTGATGGTTGCAAAAATAAGCCAAACATAGGAAATTGAATTGAGTGATTAATGTGTGATAGAGTCTTTCAATCACAGTATTTTAACTTTATCTGCTAGATAGTGTTGGTCTCCTTTCTTAGATACCAAAGTGAATCTGTGCCTAGAGCATGAGGGCAACAAGTTACTCTATTCAAAGACTTGTTGTTAATAACTTACCCATCTCTCCCCGCCAAAAGGCACATCATTTTCACACTGTAGATGCTCCTGGTGGTGAAGGTATAATTATGTTTCAAGTGCCACAGTAGTGTGGCTAGAGTGGGTCCATTTGACTAGAGCAGTTTTATTATTCTGTGCAAAAGCATCCACAGCAGGGAGAACACAGTAGTCATGGAAAGAGAAGAAAGGGCCAGTAGAGTCAATTGGTCATGACGGACTGGAGTCAGGACGTGAGAGAGGGTTTTTTCTGTCTCTGTCTCTTCCAGAATGTCTTGCAGGCAAAGACATTGCCTGTACTCCCTCACCACCCTTTTTATTAGGCTTTCTGGAGTGTTTGTGTGACACCTTGAGCAGATAAATATGTAGCTTTGCTTAAGAGCACAGGGAGAGCAGTTTCATTAACTTTCTATCATAATAACCATAACATCTCCTTCCGGGATAAAGAGCAGAATGGGTTATTTCTGTATATCACAAAATGTCCCAGTTTCTAAACTCAGATTCTCAGTCCTGTCACTCCAGCCATCATGGGGACATTGCTCTTTTTCATCATGCTGTGGTAATGGAATCCCAGAAATCTGGCTAATGTGTTACCTTTTATATTAGAGCCTATACCATTCTTGACAAAAGCTATATGAACTGTGGGCTCCCCCACTTCAACACGAAAGATCCAGTTTTTGTCAGGGTTGGAGTCTGGCAGGCAGTGAAACTTCTTTATCAGAATCACAATCTCTGGTTCAGGATGTATCGACATCTTGATTTTAATTGATTTCTTCAGAAAACTGGACCTTTCTACATGACTGTCTCCTACTATCTGACTTTCCCCATTGTGCAAAGCACAAAGGGAAAGTGTCTTTAATCTGTCAATCTTTCCAGGAGCAGACTAGATAGCTCCTGGACTGTGGACCGAAGTGCCAAAGACTTAGAGAACAGAAAACCCAGCGAGGGGTATCCAGGGGTGGTGCTGGTGGGAGTGATGGGATCACTCTTGATTTCTGTGCTTGGAGCAGAGTACTTTCCAGTGTTCATGTTTGGTGTTAAGACTGAACAGCCATTAGTGTAAGGAGCATCGCCATATTTCAGTGTACCCAAGCCAGCAGGGAAGCAAGCACTGGTAATTGAGATTTGAAGATACTCTTGCAATTGTACTTCACAGAGTGGAGTGTGTGTGTGTGTGTGTGTGTGTGTGTGTGTGTTTAGTGGCGTGCGGGGGGTCCCTAAATATGATAGCTTCCACTTGTTCTTGGAAAACTGAAAATGTCACAAGGGCCACCTTTTGTAGGTGGCTATTGAATGTACCATTTTCATTTGACTACACGGTTCAATGGGGCACCTCCTGCCTTATTAGTCATCAAATCTGGTCTAACTTTGGAAGGGAGAACCAAATCCAAGCCACTAGGCCTCCTGGGGTATATTCTAGGAGAGTGTCCTAGCAAGTTAGGAGGAGCTTTGATGGCATAGTGATTTCGTGTGGTGCTGATAACTAAGGTTGGAAGTTCAAATCCATCAGAAAGAGGAGACTTTCTACTTCCCTAAAGAGCTGCAGTCTTGGGACCCCACAGAGGAAGTTCTGCCCTGTTACAGAGCCCCTATGAGTTGAAATCAACTTGAGTTTCTTGTTTTGTTTTTGAGTAGCAAATTCTTAGCTGCCTGGTTGCGTCTGACAGGTGACACTGCTTTACTGGAAATGGCCTTTCTGAGCACTTGGCAGATATCATGGGCAGCCAGTGTTTAATTAGAGCTGTGATTTTCCCTTCTCTGTCCTCAATTTCTATACTGTTTCTACTCAACCACCAGGATAGGATAGGAAAATGGGACACAGCAGATGACTGCACATCCAACTCTCAGCCGTTCATCCTGAAGGGGAGGATGCCTCCTGCCTCTAAGGGCCAAGGGATTCCAACATGATCACTTCCAATTAAATGCCAGTGGTGGATACCACAACCAGATGTCGAATTAGCTGAAAGTGTCCCTGCAGTCTTAGTCACAACCAAACCTCGTCCTTTACATTCTGGTGCCTCTCCCTATGTTTAGGCAATGAACCACATGCTTCAACAGGTACTTGAATCAAGGCAATACCCCATGGTGCTTCCTAGCCAAGAGTCAGGAGAGATGAGACTGGTGGGAAGGAGATTCTGTGGGAACGGGGTCGGGGGGTGTAGTCAAAGAACCAGAACTATCCCCATTTGTACTTGCTTCAGTGGACAGTTTGGCAATACCAGCCCACTTTTTTGGTGCATATCTGGGCCTCTGGCACCTCTTGCCTTAAAACCAAGAGATTCTCCATGCACCTAGAAATCCATTCTTACTGGCAGCCAGACTGAGTTGCAGCGGAGGCCAGATGCATAAATTCAGGCAGCTGCTTGTTATTAGGCAAGCCATTGCCGGCTTACTATGGAGGAACCACATGCTGGTCCCTTAATAAAATATTTCAAACTGTTCCGTTTGCCTAAATATCCCCCACACCTAATTGGAAGGACCATTTATTTTAGCTTTGGGACTCAGCGGCCACAGCCATGTTGCTGGGCTTGTTAGTCTCTTGTCATAAAAGCAAGCTTTCTTGAATGGAGGCACCGCGTGGGAAGCTTGTTTTGTTTTTTCTCTAGTTGTGCATCCTTTAAGCGTGAATGCAATTCTCATTCATTACCTTGTCTTTCTTCCTTCTTACAATATTTGTCAAGAGATTTTCTTGAGGTATCATGGTTTTCTAAACCTTACTTGTTTATAACCTTCTCTACTAGAAAGCATGTCTCTCTTAGTAGTCTGCCCTCAATCTCATACCTGTCAGGTCTAGGGCTTGATTTCACCCATTTACAGGATTATATATCAGCCTAGTACTATTTCATGGATGCTGACAAATGACTTGAGCTACGTGGGTTAGCGGCAAGATGCAGTACAGTGAATTGCTTAAGATGGCTCCCCCAGACCACACTTTCCTAATGAATAAGAGAAGGTGGGGTGAGTAAGAGGCATCAATCACAAGGATCAACATATAACCCCCTCCCAGGGGGACAAACTGTAGAAAAGTGGGTGAAGGGAGACAGCAGACAATGTAAGTTTTGAAAATGATAATTTATAATTATCAAGAGTTCATGAGGGAGGGATGAAGGGAGAGAAAAAATGAGGAGCTGATATCAAAGACTCAAGTAGAAAGAAAATGCTTTGAAAATGATAATGGTAATATATATACAAATGTGCTTGACACAATGGATGCATGTACGGATTGTGTTGAGGGTTGTAAGATTCCCCAATAAAAAAAGAAAGAGGAAGGAAGAAATGGAGACCGTTATTTATGAGCAATTGTCAGCAGGACTAATTGTCATTGCCTGCCTTCTGGCTGAACAGCACAGGGAGCAAGTCTCAGTAGCAGTGAGGGGCAGAGAGCACCCTCTGTGCCTCTTGAGATGCTCACACAGTGACCCTCCCTGATGCTGGAGACAACTGTGCCACCAGAGGTGCAGATGATGAGCATCAGCAAAAGACCCAGAGCCAGAGCATGAGGCAGAGGGCTGCACGGCCCAGCCCATGGAGCAAGGAAAGCTGAGTGCTTTGGGGCAAGAGACTGACTTGTGGAGTAGGTGCCTTTAGACACATAATTCCAGAAGCTGGACTTGCTGGCCCATGGAACATGAACTGAGTTCCTGGAGCTGAGACTGTCCTCGGAGCACCATGCTCTTTGGGCACTTACTCCCAAGGCCTAAAAGAATATGTCATATGTCCTGACTAAATTATATCTGAGTATTTCTCACCTGAAGTGCTACCTGTTAACTTGCATAATAAAGCACATTATCCTGAGCATTGTCTGTGGGTGCTGCATAGCCATGGAGATGAATCATGGATCTTGCTGAAAGTACAGAGTGTTGTGGGAGGCAGAGCACACAGTTAAGTCAAAAAGTGTTGCTACAATATGATCCAACTCTTTATTAAACACATCCTCCAGTTAGGTCTATGCATGTGTGCAGGTGCTATTTCCATATTGCTAATTATTGACAAAAGAATCCCACAGTATTCAGTTTGTATCATATCCAAAAGACAGCTCTGAAATCTTGGCATCACTCATATCATTTCCATTTGAAATGTTTTTTGACTTTGCAGAACATAAAATGTCTAAAGGGGTAAAATCAGAGCTGTAATGTGGAAGAGGTAACATTTTCCAATGAAATTCTCGTAGAATCCACTCAAGTACTTCCTCAATGCAAGAACACTTTGTTCTATTAAATTGGCATTCCATGATGCTCACCTTCCCAACATGATCACTGAGGACAAAAAAGCAAAAGTGCTGAAGAAAGCTGATGGTGCCCTGCTATCAAAAGATGTAGCATCTGGGGTATTTACAGCTTGAGAGTAAACAAGCAGCCATCTAGCTCAGAAGCAAAAAAGCCCACATGGAAGAAGCACACCAGCCAGTGTGACCACGATGTGTCAAAGGGATACGTTATCAGACTTCAAAGAACTGCAAATCATAACATTGCATGCCTACCTTCCTGATATGATTGCTTACAACAAATGTGTGCATAAGCAAAAGTGGTGAAGTAAGCTGATGGTGCCTGGATATCAAAAGATATAGCATCTGGAGTTGTAAAGGCTTGAAAGTCAACAAGCGGCCATCTAGCTCAGAAGCAACAAACCCCACATGGAAGAAGAACACCAGTTTGTGTGATGATAAGGTGTCAAAGGGGTCAGGCATCAAAGAACTAAAAATTATGTCATTATAAATGAGGGGGACTACAGATTGAGGACCAAAATCCCATCAATAGGTGAAGCAACATCCCCTTCAGAGGTGTCACCGGGAGGAGATGAGCCAGTCAAGGTGCAATGTAGAAACAATGAAATAGGCAACTTTCCTCTAGTTTTTAAATGGTTCCTCCACCCACTACCATGATCCCAATTCTACCTTACAAATTCAGCTAGACCAGAGGATGTACATTGGAGCTGGACACATGGGGAATTCAGAACGCATGGGGAATTCATGATCCCTTCAGAACCTGTGGTGAATACCAGGAAAGTGGAAGGAAGGTGTGTAGAAAGAGAGAACCAATTACAAGGATCTACATTTAACTTCCTCTCTGGGGTATGGACAATAGGGAAGTGGGTGAAGGGACACACTGGACAGTGGGCAATATGACAAAAAATGATCATTTGCAAATTATTAAGGGTTCAAGGGGGAGGAGGCTGGGAAGGGCTGGAAATATGGGGAGCTGATACCAGGGTGCTAAGTAGGAGGATGTTTTGAGACTGATGATGACGAAAAATGTGTAAATGTGGTCTGCATACAATTGATGTATGCATTGATCATGATAAGAGTTGTATGAACCCCCAATAAAATGATTTAAAAAAAAACAAATTCTTATAGGATAACCCTCATGACCCTGAAAGAATTTGTAGTTGGCCTGTTGTGATGGGGGAAAATCATTAGCACAACTCTACTGCTCTTTTTCTTACCAATACTGTTTGAAATTTCTTAAAACGTCTTCATTATTAAATCCCTGAATTTATTGTGTGTCCTTTGAGAAAATCTATCAAAGTTATCCTGGGGAATCCAAGCCAACCGTTATCAAAATCTTCAGATATAACTTCTCTACCTTAAATTTAACTGGCCTAGCAAACCACTGTGCAATTCAATGTTTGGATTTTACCTTTATTCCTATGGTAAGCCAAGGAGATCAGGCCTTAAGAAGCAATGGTGAAGATGTTGCAAAATTGGGCAGTGTTTCCCTCTGTGGTGGACAGGATTACTTTGAGTCGGAGCCAGCTGGATGACATCTAACAACATCAGCATACTTCTTGACATGCCTTTACATTGATCACAAGACTACAGGCAACATGAATATCGTCATTTTTACAGTGGGCAAGAGGCAGGGTGTTCCAATTGTGATGTAGACTACCCATGCTGTAGGATTACAATGATCCTGAGAAAGCCACCCCTTGTAAAACAAACCGTAGGCAAGCATTTTTTTTTCCTCAGAAGCAGACACAACCCTAAAAAATGGCTCAATTAAAAAGCAACCAAGGCCTTGCTCTATTCATTCATTTAACTGTATATAGTTTCATATATATATATATATACACACACACACACACACACACACACACCATTCAAGGTTCAGAGCCTTACCTTATTTTACACACCTTGTTTCTTCCTAGCTTCTCTTTCTTCTCTAACCGTACCTTCATAGTGATATCTTAATTTGGACTTTTGTTGATGTGTGATTTGTGTCAACTTTACTAATTAGCTCGAACTTTTAGGATTTACCTGAACAGAGATATTTCCTTATTGGCAAAGATACTCCAACTGATCTTTGGGAACATTTTTCTTGAGTTGGCATAGAACTTCTAAAAGGGAGACACTTGGTAGTGATAATGCAAAGTATAATCCCACATTGTCATTTCACCTGAATTATCAATCATAGGAAAAACTATTAAAATAGTTGTTTCTTCAAACGATATACTGTGTAATGGTATCAAAACATACTTGGTAGCACATATAACATCTCATCTCCTTATTTTAAAGGGGTCATTATAATTAGACATCTTCACTTTAACCTAGTTTCCGCAAATCGAAGTTTCTTTTTGTTTACCCTCCCTCCCAACTGCAAGCCCTATCTCATTCTTCAAATGAAGTCCACGACTATTGAGTCAATTCTGGCTTGTGGCAAACCAGTAGGAGGGAGGAGACTGCCCTAGCGGGCTGCATAGGACCAGATGGCTGCATGTTTGAGCCCACGAGTGGCTAGTGGGTTTGAAATGGCAACCATTCCTTTTAACAACTGTGTGGTTTAACCACTGTGCTGCTGAGGCTCTCGTCCTGGGCCAATGGTGGGTCATAAAATCAATCCAATGAATTGCAGCCAATATTTTTTTTGGGGGGGGGGCATCACTGCCCTCTGGTCGTGGGAGTAGGAGGCCCAGCCTTTGCTCCGTGGAGCTGGAATTGAACCTCCATCCCAGTGGGCCACAGTCCCACGCACAACCACTACGACACTGGGGCTCAGCCCTCTGCAGCCAATATTTTTAAAAATCAAATAAACCCTGCAACTGGATAGAAAATCCATTGTAACTGTTATTCTTTGTGTGTGTCCTGGTGTGTATCAAATGATGATGAGTATGTTCTCATGAGAGTTTAAATGCCACTGCCATAGGTGATTAAAATAATTATTTCTGGAATAATCATTTGAAAACATTTCAATTAACAAAGATCACTGTAGAGATCCTTGTTAGGTTACATCTCTGGTTATTCTGCCATATTGGACTGCTTTGTTTTTGTAAAGAAGTTGTCATATATATATACCTTTGCTCTTTACCTTTTACAATAACATTGAAAGTTTCAGGATCATTAACTTTCAGTGCTTTGAACCTTCTGAACAATCTCAAATGACAATTTTCACATATTTTCATAATTTTCCAGACGGATGTGCAAGTCTGTGACACTGTGTTGTAAAGCTGGGTAGTGTTGTGGGAAAAGACTGCACACCTTTGAAGTTTGAGATATCTGGCTTTGAATTTCCCATGTTTCGCCTCCTGCGGGTGAAAGCTGCTGTGGGCGGTTACGTGCCGTTCAGCACAAGAGCAACATCCAGCCTTCCCTTGGTGGGTGGGTAGAGGCTGGAACTGCAATCGACTAGTTGGGAATTCACCCAAGGTTTTCTGTATAAACCCACTGGCATCAGTTGATTTGAGCATATGAAGCTATTAAAAGTAAGAGGAGTAGAACTACTTCTTTGTTTTCCTGAGATTGTAAGTCTTATGAGAGCACACAGCATTCTCTCTCTCTCCCATGAAGCAGCTGGTGAATTTGAACCACAGATTTTATGGTAATCACCAATGTCAACCTAAGTGCCCCTTTGGCTTCTTCAAAAACTTTACCACTGAGTCACCATGACAAAAACCAAACCTAACCCATTGCTACTGAATTGATGCCAACTCAGAGCAGTCCTGGAGCACAGCATGAGGCTGCTCCAGACTGTTTAAGGCTTTAACACTTCCTGGGAAGAGACTGGTGGGTTCAAACCACTAACTTTGGCATAGTACCAATCCACTTAACCACCGTTTCAGCAAAGCTCCTGGACTTCTACTCACTGCCCCTCCACATGCTCTTTACATTAAAGCCCCAAATGAAACCTCTTACCACCTATGCCAGGGGGCCTCATATTTTTTAAACAGGGGGCCAGTTCACTGTCCCTCAGATCATTGGAGGGCGGGACTATAGTTCAAACAAACAAACAAACAAAAACTATGAACAAATTCACTGTGGGTCCGGGATAAGTTGGCTAAGCCAGACAAGCAACAACGGCAAAAACACCCTGCAAACCAGATAAATGTCCTCCATGGGCCACATGTGGTCCGCGGGCCATAGTTTGTGGACCCCTGATTCTAGTCCATTCACTCAGAATGACCTGTGGGACAGGGTATAACTGCCTCTTCCTGCCAAGGTTGTAGCAATTGAGGGCTCTGGTTGCCATAGCTTTCTCCCAGGACCTACTAGTAGAGGGCAACTGCTACCCTGTGGGTTCACAGCTGGAAGCTTGACTGCCGCACCTTCGTTCATTCCAGCACTTTTAAATTGACAGAAATGTGTGACTCGCCATAATGTGGCGAGCAGGATTATATATATTCTTGACTACAGTGTCTATCTTCATATTTGTACCAGCTCTGAATAATTGTATATTTGATTTTGTAGGTTGTATTATTTAAGAATTTCAGATGTATGCCATATATACTCATATCTAAGCTGAGTTTTTCAGCAAATGTTAATGCAGTTTTTGTGGTAAAAAGAGGTGCCATGGCTTATGTTCCAGTCAACTAATACTCAAGTATATAGGTACATAGTTGAAATATATATATATATACACACACATGCACACATACATTTGGCTTTAGCAAAATGTTAAATAAAATATGATTTTAACAAAAATGTTAAATATAATATGTGTTATATAAAAATATGAAATATATTACATAGAAATATGATAAATATTCTATTTTTATGCCCTGTACCACATTCATGAGCTTGGTGGCATAGTGGCCTAGACATCGGGCTTCTAATCACAAGGCTAGTAGTTCAAACACAGAAACCTTTTTTCAGTAGATCTATAAGGCATTCTGCTGCCATACACATGATGGCCTTGGAAACCACGGGTGGTAAATTCCATCTACTCTGTAGGTCTCTGGGAGTTACAATTAAACCCAGAGCAGTAGCTTTCCTAGATAGAGCATTGCATTCAGTTTTGATTCACAGGAGGGTCCACAACAATATTTCCTAAATGACTGTAGCAATCATTTTCCAATTCCACCTTTCTAGAGTGAGTAGATTTCTAGAGTTGGAAGGATTGATGGCTCATGGGAGTAGGTGAGGACTCCCTGTGACTATCACCAGTAGGTGCTCAGCTTTTCCACCATTAGGTTTTGACAGCCTTGTGTTGTTCCTTCCAGTCAGAGTGCTGCTGTCAGGATTGTATAGGTCATTGAGTTGATCACTTCTCCTGGCAACCACTTGTGACAAAGTTGCTGTGTCCAGAGGTCTCTCTTGACTGTAATCTCAGTGCAAGCAGACCTTTAAGTCTTTCTCTTAGGAGGCAGGTAGGCAGATTAGAATCATCAGCTTTTGGTGATTTTTGAGCAAATTTTGTCAGAGTCACACACGCATAGAAAGGAGATCCTTTCCTTTAAGAATGCTTTAGCGTCTCTAGTTCCTCTCCAAGAAATTAGAGTATTTCTGATTCCTGAAAACTGGGAAACTAAAAGAGGCATCATGAATCCTGCTAGAAAAAACATTAACCATGTTGTCAATGGTTCAAATCTACCAGCAGTTTCCAGGCAGAAAGAACCTAGCAGTCTATTCCCATGAAGTTTATATGAGAGCCCAGGGCATTGTCCAGGGCACTTCTCCTCTGCTTTCTAAGCTCAGTCAGCTATGAGGAAAAGTAAGGAAAATAGGAGAGTCCGAACACTGGGGAAGAGAAGGGAGCAAAGAGGGCCCCGTTTCCTAGAGACTGCGGTCATTCTAAAGCAATATTCATATTCTGAAATATGAGTTTATGTCCATTAAATGGAGCATCTTTTGACACGGAAACTGTTGAAACTTACAGAGGTGAGGAAAAGTGTGGTGCCTATCTTTCTCAGCAAAATCATCTAAAAGGAAGATCAAGATTTGGTGGTAAAAGGAATAGGAAATTACTACAATTATTACTTTCTAAGTGATGCTCCCCCAAAAAACAAAACCAAAACAAAGAACAAAACAAAACAATCATTGCTTTCTGTTAACTCTGATCGATTGTTGAAAGCCAAAGGCATTACTTTGAGGTCTAAGCCGGACTCACAGGATAGTATAGTAAGTCACTTCATTTGCATGTGAAAGGTGGACATTGAATATGGAAATCAGTGATGGTGAATACGGATGTGAGTGATGGTGTTGGCGAATACTAGTGACTATATTCTGGAGTGTCAAAAGTGCAAATCCGTCTGCCTTGGAAGAAGTACAGCCACAATGTTTCTTAAAGGCAAGGATGGTGAGACTTTTTCTGTGATACTTTGGCCAGAACAATCCCCAGAGTAGGACATAACGTTAGTTAAAGTGGAGGGACAGCAAAGCAAAATAGGAAGGCCCTCCACCAGAAAGGAGGCTGAAACAAGGGGCTCGAGTATAAGAAAGAACAATCATGAGGCTTGCCCCAGTGTGGTGGTGTTTTGTGTTTTGTGGGACAAGGGGTCCCCAAATAACTTGATGGTACCTAGCAGCAAGTTTTACTTGAGGTTTTCTCATTAAGCAGTTTCCTTTCCTGGACAGAAATGCTGCAACAGCAAAGTCGTCCCTGCATCTGTAGCTAATATGCCACAGGATCACGGTCCATTTTATTTTCATCAATCACTGAAACATAACTGAGAAATGTCTACAAGATCATGCCCCCCTCCCATGGTGGTTTTACAAACTGGTCAGCAGACTACAATATGAAAACTCTTCACAAGCTAAATTTTACAAACACTTGTTATGTTGCAGCTTGCTTATTGCTGTTGTTTATCTGACGTCACTTGCAATCGCTGAATAAATGTTCAAAGTCAGTAGGGTTGTTCACCATTGGCAAAGACTGAAGTTAAGTGGTTTGTCCACAGCTTAGGAGGTACTGCAATCCAGGCTTAGTCTGTAGATTTTCTGTCACCAAAGCCTGTGTGCTTTTGATATGCTATGTTGGTGACTTTCCTGTTAATGAAAAGGTAAGATATTCCATAAAAAGTCATTGTTACTCTATTAAAAAATCTCATTTTTCAAAACTTACATTCAGTGACCTCTTACTGTACGTATTGATTTATTGTGAGTTGGGGTGCACTGAAGCTAACTGTGCTTGTTCATTTTTAAGAACTGCCCCTGATGGTAAGAGCGCTCATGCACTCAGCTCCTCAAAGTACCATTGTGTTGTCTCAGTTGTCTGTGTCTGTGAGGGAGATTGAGATTCTGTGGCTGCTCTGATTAGATTTCCCTCCAAGCAAAATTAATCTCTTTTCTCATAAATATCAATGTGACCTTGTATGTGTTTTTATAAGAATGCAGATTAAAAATATAAACTCTATTTTTATTATTAAGTTAATTTAAAAAACCAACACTAAAACACCTCACTGCCATGGAGTTAACTCTGACTCCTAATGGTTCCTTGTGAATCTAAGACTCAATGTTGATGGGAGCAGAAGGGCCAGGCTTTCTCCTGAGGAGCTGCGGGTGGTTTTGAATCACCAACCATGCGGATTGCAGACCAGCTTGTAGCCACCACACTACCAGGCCCCGTCTACTCCCATCACAATCTAGACAGTCATATAAGCAGTGAGGGTCTTGTGTACCTTTTTAACTGAAGCAAAAATGGCACCTTCTAAATGGATATTGTTTACGACAAAGAAACAAAATTAAGCCAGAAGGAGCCCAATCATGACTATGCTATAAATACCTGAGATTTCCCATGCAAACTCTCACAAAATTGACCTTGTTTAGTTAGAGGAACGAGCCATAGCCTTGTTATGGTGGAGAAGTACTCTCCAGTGAAACTTTTTTGGGCATTATTCTGCAAAACCTTAAAATACATTTTTCAATGCACTCTTCTAACAAGCAGATGTTATCATTCTTTGGCCTCCCAGGAAATCTGTGATCAAAATGCCTTCGGCATACAAAAAACAGTTGCCATGACCGTTGCTCTTGTCAGCTTGGTTCAGGAAGATTTCTACCTGTTGGTAGCTATTGCTTTGATTATGCTTCGTCTTTAAGGATTGTACTAATAAAGCCAAATCTCATATCCTGTAACATTTATTCAGGAAATACTTTAAGATCTTGGTTACACTTGTTTCCACTGAAAGCTCTCTACTCGTCTGAAGTTGATCTGGGCACAACAGTTTTGAGCAACTATCTAGTAGATGTTTACTTTATTTTTTTTGTCAGAATGTTTAAGTTGAATCAGTTGAGTTACCTAATGTATCTTCCATTGTTTCTGTTAATTGTCAGCCTTCTCCAAATTAGACGTGGATCAGATTTTTTCCATTCAAATGGACATGTATGGTGAACTTGTATGTATGGAAGCACATCAATTTTTGGCAGGCTTATGAATGATTTGTTAATATGTTTTGCTTAGTTTATTGTACATTTTATATTCAATTAAAACCAACTTTAGCACACATTAGTTCAAATAGGGTCTTTGTTTCCCTCTAAATCCAAGCACATCATGTATGTTACATTTGGGCACATTTCTACATTCTAGACACACGAAGGTGACCCTACTGAGTTTTAACCCAAAAGAACCTCTCTTCAGGTAATTGCAATTCATTTTCTATTTGAATTTTGTTACAAATATCTTAAAAATGGATCATTCCTAATACGATTTAAATCATTATATGAGTTTATTTATTTGAGACAAAAATCAGCACAATAGTACCTTACTTTTGTGATACCATTAAACATTTAAAATCTTCTTTCTCTGGATTTTAAATGCGGAGGAATCTATTTATATTACAACTACAGAGGAAATGACTTTTGTATCTATTATTTAAGTATAAAATGGAACCACAAAACAGGTGGGCAACTAAATTTATGGCTGTTGGATATATGTCCAGAAGAGAATATGTCTTCTGTTCAATAGGTAACGGTAATCCTTGTAAGCTAGAGCTAGCAATAATTCCCTCATCCCCAGCCAAGGTGTAAAACCGCAAGAGAAAACACCTCTTAAGTATCCAATGTATTCCCTTACTCGTTTCAAGAAAACATATTCATTTTCTACAGATGGCCATTCTTAAAAAATAAAGGAAATGTTTTTATTCTTATATCAGTTTTATTTAAAGTAATCTATGAAATACTACTTGAAGAACATTTTATAAATGTCTCCACCAAACCAGAACAAGCCAGGAACTCTAATGCTGTCATATTTAGCTCTTACCTTTATTTAGTTCTTTAGTGTCTCAAGAGACATTTCATCTGTTACAACGGTTGTTCTGTGTCACGGAGTCAATTCCTACCCATACCGACTCTGCACAACAGAATGTAACACTGCATAATGCTACACCATCCTCTTCACAAGTGGGGCACACAAATCTGGAATCTATGCATTCTGTTGGAGCAAGAGGAATTGAGCTGAGAAT
Organism: Nesogale talazaci; assembly: GCA_004026705.1. NCBI lineage: Eukaryota > Metazoa > Chordata > Mammalia > Afrosoricida > Tenrecidae > Nesogale > Nesogale talazaci. The sequence continues at coordinate 2,039 of PVJH01038549.1, read as the reverse complement.
GACTAAGAGAAAGAATAAGAGTGAGCATGATGATGTGAAAGGAGGAGGCTCACAGTGGAGGCTCACAGTGAACATAGGAAAGATCTGAGTAGCACACAAATATAGATGGGCACTTATGTAAATATATTTATTCATAAAAATACAGGGATTAGTCTATGTACATGTATTTTTATGGCACTACATTGAGGAAATGGACAGATTTGGGGCCTCCACTTAAGGCCTCCCTCCATGCAAAAACACTTTGTTCTAACAAACTGGAATTCTGTGATGCTCACCCTCCCAGCGTGATTGCTGAAGACAAAATGCGTGCGAAAGCAAATGTGAGGAAAACTGATGGTGCCTGACTATCAAAAGTTACAATGCCTGGCATCTTAAGGGCTTGTAGTTAAATAAGTGGTCATCTTGCAGAGAAGCAAAAAGCCACAAAGAGGAATCATACCAGCCTATGTAATCATGAGTTGCCTATGGGATCAGGTAACAGGCATCAGAAGACCCCAAACAAACAGAAACATATTGTTGAGGACAAGGATAGTTAGAGCAGAGACCCAAAACCCATCTCTTGACAATGGGATATACCCTTACAGAAGGGTCACAAGGATGGAATGAGTCAACCAGGATGAAGTAAAGCATCAATGAAACACACAATATCCCTCTGGTTCCTTGAAGATTCCTTACTCCCACTATCATGAACCCAGTCCTACCTATCACTGTGGCCTTGGCTGCAGCATGTACACAGGTACAGATAAGAGCTCAGGACATGCAAAATCCATGTCAGAGAACTCCCTCAGGTACGGTACAGAAATGGGTGTAGGGATAGCAGGAGGGTAGGGGAGATGTGAGGAGAAGAGGAGCAAAGAAGCCCTGGGGGCAGGGAGACAATGGTCAATGTAAGATATGAAAATGACAATAATTTATAATTTATCAGGGGCTCATGAGGTGGAGTGGGAGGGAAGGTAGATAGAGGCAGATACCAAGGACTCAATAGAAAGTAAATGTTTAGAAAAGAATGATGGCAATATATGTACAAATATGCTTGATACAATTGATGTATGGATTATTATATAAGCTGTAAGATCCCCCCAATCAAATGGTCTTTAAAAAATAAATGAAAATAAAAGGAAAACACACACACAAAATTTGTGTCTGTGTGACTTTTCTAGATTTAAACAAAATTACATGCTTGACCTAGAGTGATCCTCAAAATATAGAACTAACTTGCATATTTAAAAAATCCTGTCAATCCATATGTCTATCAATATTTTGAAATGAAACTTCTTCTGTATTGCCATATGTTTGATATTCAAAGCAAGAGACTGTGAATTTGGCCGCATCACAACTTTTATCCATGGAATCTGCTAGAACTTTCTGTCACTAAAGCTTTCCTTTCATTATCTTTAGGACATAAATCACCCTAAATCCTTTATAACAATTTGTTTCCTTCATTTTTTGTTCACTTTTTTCTTATTTTGCCTCTAAATAGTGTTTTTTCTCTAGAGGTCTGTCGTTGCCTTCTTATCTTCATATGCAGATACTATACTCATTCTTCTTTGAACTCATCTCTGTGCACAGTTCCAGCTTTCTTTCTTGTATTTCCTCACAGGCATTTGTCAGTTTCCCTTTCTCATAGCAGCCCTCATGACAGAGTGCTTACTCGTTGGGCTGGTAGCTGCAAGGTCAGCAGTTCAAAACCACCAGCCACACCACAGGAGAAAGATGGAGCGCTCTCAGAGTTACAGACTCAGAAATTCACAGATGCCAGTTCTTTCCTTTCCCATGGAATTGACGGGAGTCACCCTCAACTTTGTAGCAATCAGTTTGGAGCGGGTTGGAGTCCTTTCTGATGCTCTCCATTAGCTCACCATAGGATCCAATGTAGTGTGCCATCCTCTTTTATCTGTGTTTGTTTCAGAGTGGCTTGCTTTCAGCATACCACTTGTCTTAATAATTCAAAGTCAGCTCACTATTCTTCTTGGTCACCATTGTGTACAAATGCGGTTTGATAGTGAAATCTCCCTGGAGAAATCATGGTTTATGTTCAC
>PVJH01038548.1:0-17081 GCA_004026705.1 Nesogale talazaci | reverse complement strand
TCCAAACACCATTAGAGGCATGGAAAATGGAAATACGACTAGTGGAATATATTTCATTCTTCAGGGGCTTTTTAACTACACAAAGGTCCACCAGTTCCTCTTTGCTATGGTGCTCATGATATTTATCACTTCACTCATGGGCAATTCACTTATGATCATCCTCATCTATGTGGACCCTCAGCTCCACACACCCATGTACCTCTTGCTTAGTCAGCTTTCCATCCTGGACATGATATTGGTCTCCACCATCGTTCCTAAGATGGCAACAAACTACTTGATGGACACTAAGTTTATCTCTCCCTCTCACTGTGGAACCCAGATATTTCTGCTTGTCACTGTGGGCGGTAGTGAGTGCTTCCTCTTAGCAGCCATGTCCTATGACCGCTATGTGGCAATATGTCATCCACTGCGCTATCCCGTTCTTATGAGTCAGAAGATCTGCTTGCTCATGACAGCAGGTTCATGGCTTCTTGGAGCAGCTGATGGGCTGATGCAAGCTGCCACCACTTTGAGCTTCCCTTACTGCCATTCCAGGGAGATCAATCACTTCTTCTGCGAGGCGCCATCACTGGTCCGCTTGGCCTGTGCTGACACCAAACTCTTTGAATATTTCATGTACATCTGCTGCATCTTGATGCTCTTGATCCCTCTGTTGCTCATTTTTGCCTCATACAGCCTAATTCTGGCAGCAGTGCTGCGAATGAGATCAGTTGCAGCTCGGAAAAAAGCCTTCACAACCTGTTCCTCACATCTTGCGGTCGTAGGACTCTTTTATGGAACTGTCATGGTCATCTACATGAGACCCAAGTCTCACAGTTCAGAGGACTATGATAAGGCGGTCTCAGCTGTTTATACCATCTTTACACCTCTCTTGAACCCTCTTATATACAGTGTGAGAAATAAAGATGTTAAAGGCACATTGAAGAAGTTCCTGGTGAAACCTTTGAAGTAATGCCTATAATTAGCATAATTTTTCAAAATTGTGTCACAGTAGCTGAATATATTTCTAAAATATTGTTTGGTTGTGCCATTATTTTCGTTTAACTTTCTCTAATTTTAGTCAAATTGCTTTGCATTTCTTTATAATGTCCTTGAATTGTTTTGTATGATGAATTTTTGGCAAATTAGTTAGCTAATTTATTAACTACATTTGAGTTGTTAGTAAAATGTGTAGAGGTATTTTAGCTCTGAAATTAAGGCCTCAGCAGGGAGCATTAACAGTAAATCTCAGTAGTATACAAAGCCTGGTTTACGCCACAGAAACTGTGTTTTTTCAAATTGTGGAAATAAGTTGGATGAGGATATACACATTCAATACACAATATTCAATCTAAACAAAGAACTTTTAAATATACATGTAGATATTACATGAATTTAGGCAAGTTAAATTACATATCAAAAGAAAAAAGAATCAATGTGACCAATGAAACTCAAAGAAAATATATTCTAAAAAGTAGGAAATATGTATCAAAATGGTGCTATGAGATTTGTTGACCGTAAGTGTAATTTTTAAAACCATACAGAGATCTAAGGAGATTTCCTCACTATTGTAAATGATATTCAGTTTTTCATGATGTATGTTAAAATGTAATGCTAAGATACAAAGTAAATATTTTGTACTAGAAGCAAAATATTTTGCTGATTATTTTACCTGTTTTATTACTACTTTATGTTCATAGATTACCTCTCCAAAAGTGAAATGTGGGGGACAATAGTTAATGTTTTAATGTCTTCCATTCTTTATTGTTGTTGTTGTTGTTCTATACTCTAATAAATATCTATGTAGAAAGTAAATGAAGCACATATTTTCAAACATAGAGATAAATCATCATGAACTCGTGTGAATAATTGATGTTTGGGAAAGAGTGCATATATAATATTGAATGATCCTGACTATTGGACAAAGGTAAGGCAAAGAGAGATTTCACTTTTCATTTTGCACTCCTTTGTACCTCTTGCTATGCATGTGAAGTGAATACCTAGAGAAAAGACTTTCAATAGTCTTGAATAAAAAATCATCTGTGTCAAGCAATATAACACTAGAGGTATAAGCTCAATCATAGGTAATGTATATTGGGCTGAGCCCCAGTGGTGTAGTGGTTGTGCACGGGACTGCGGTGCACTGGGATGGAGGTTCAATTCCAGCTCCACGAAGCAAAGGCTGGGCCTCCTACTCCCACCACCTGAGGGCAGTGATGCCCGCCCCCCCACGCCCCCCCAAAAAAGGAAATTTATATTACTTGGAAAATAAATCATGGATTAAAAAATAAAACTGCTTGTCTTAGTCAAGGTCTCAATTTAAGAAAAGACTCTAGGTTCAGATCCAGTATGTGCGTGAAGATTTCGACACAATCCAAGACATTACCTTACATAAACATTTAAATAAAAAATGACTTCTGTAAATTCTGTAAATATCCAGTTGTTTTGCTAAAGCCATCGACACAAAGTTAAGACCCTGTAAGGGAGCCTCAGTGTCTCTAGAACTCGCAGTCTGATGTTCAATAGTTCAGGCGGTTCCAAAGGAGAAAGGTGAGTCTGTCTGCTGGTGTAAAATTAGGGTTGCTAAGAAGCAAATCGACGCGAGGGCAATGACATTGATTTCGGTTTTTGTAATGTAGCCAGGACAAATGGAGTGCAAGGTTTGAAAGAACATAAAGTTTGATAGTTGTGGCTTTGTTTAAAGAAACAAGATACCAATAGCTTTATGAGAAACAATGTTATCAAGGATTTTGTTTGTTTTTGTTGTGTTCTTTCTTCTTGGCAGAAATGCCACCAGTTTTGACTAATATGTTAGCTGACTAAACTGGCTACTCAATAATTTTAGAGGAAAGTAACTGTCACCCGGAAGATCATGGAAAGCAGTTCCCAGAATTTGACCCAGGGTCTTAAGTCAGGAACTGGCTTCAATTTATATCAGAGTTGCAGAACTGTAATAGGTCAGTGATTCTTTGTCTCCCTACTGCCTGGATTAAATACAAGTGTTTTAAAAGTAGTTATAATAGAACAATTATATATCGCTTCAACAAAAAGTAAATAAGGAGAATTTGAGGCTCCTAGTGCATAAGTCCTGCTGAGAGAAATGCCTAGAGCAACTCAAACTTTTTGCAGTAAATTGTGGGACTCAACATGAAAGTTGATTTTTCCACTGATAAAGCATGGGGTAGAAATGACATGTTTTTTAATAACTTGCTGAAACTACTTATATATTTTAAATATAAATAAATGGATAAATTCCATACTTACTGACTTGAAGTAAATTACCAATAATAGTGAACTTAAGACACATTATAATTGGCTTATCAAATTTATTAGGCAGTACAGCTACTTCTTTCTGTTGATGAGTTTGGACCACTGACCTTGCATTAGCAATAGAAAACTTTAACTATTTTGAACCAGGCGGTGTGTGTGCACATGTATTTATCTACATATACAATGTTGAGGGGAGCTCTGGTGGTGCACTGATTTCAATTTTTAACTGCTAATCTCAAGGTCTATGGCTCAAATTTACCAAACAGAAATGTGAATCTATCTGCTACCTTAAAGATTCATCATTTTTAAGCCCTATGATCTAGAATCACTGTTGTTATTGCTGGGTATTATTGATCTGATTTTATGCATAGTAATCCTGCATAAACACTTATACAGAAATAAACACTCAAAAAGAAATAAACACTTCCATGTCCTGTGACATTTTCATAATTATGCCCATGCATAAGCTCATTGCTGTAGCCACTGGGACTGTCCATCTTCTTGAGGACATTCTCTTTTTTTACTGCCCCTCTGCTTTACCAAGCCTGAGGTCCTACTCCAGGGACTTATCTTTCTTGATCATATTTCAAACTTATGGATGATGAAACACTAACATCTTTCATTCTAAGAGGCATTATGACTATATATCAACTAGGATACATCAATTTGTCCTTTTAGCAATTCATGGCACTTTCAATATTCTTTTCCAGCCCTGAAACTCAAATGTATCCATTCTTCTTCAGTCTGAATATGTCATATGAAAAAAAAAATGCATATACATAACATTTTGAATTTAAACCAGTCTTTCCTGCACTCTGGCACTAACAATGTATCCAGAAGTGCAACCTTTATCCCGATGATTCTTGCTAAGCTTTGCACAATGCCTCCTTTAATACGTTATAAAACTCTTTTATGGGAATCTAGAAACAACTTTAACATGGCATTTCTAATAAAATCATTTAACTACATATAGTATCCAGAGATGTCAGAGAAAAATGACAGAGGATATATATACTTGGCAAGTATATGTGTTATAGATATACACACATATAAATATATATATCATAAATATAGTTCAGCAAAAGTCAGAAGTAAGTAAGTGTGATAGTGTCAATTTGGGATTAGGGAGGATTAAAAGTGAAACCTAGTCTGACAATAGGATCATAGCTAATGAGTCTTTGGTGTGGACCTGGTTTTCTCCTGAGAATTCTGGGAGTTCCTATATTTCCTCTCTGGAGGTGAGAGGGACTTCTCTCTGTGATCACTTCACTTTCACTTCTTTGATAGACCCTGTTCTCTGGGAACTGAAACAACCACATGGAGACCCTGCTAGCTCTGAGATGCTTACAATGCCACTAGATCTACAAGATTTCCAACCCACTGTCCTGGGATCTTCTTGCATTCGGCATCATTGCATGTGTTCAGTGAGTCCAAAGAGGACTTTATAGATTGATATCAGGCACATGTGTTAATATTGGACTTATGAACTTGATTGGGCTGGGATATTTTCTAAACATTGAATTGCACTTGTATATAAGCCTTTTTATTATACACACATGAATCTCCCCGGATTTTTTTCTTTAGTCTACCCAGAATAACACAATATGTATTACTTAAATGCATAACAATATGTAAATATATATAACAAAATTGGGGGATAAATAGATATGCATACGTACAGTTTCAGGATCTGCTGTCAATTTGGGAGTTGAGAGGCTTAAGAATGAAGGGATATAGTCTTGTCTGTCAATAGGGTTAGTGCCAATGAGGTTTGTGTGAGGGACTGGCTTTCTCCTGAGAATTTTGGGAAATTGGGCTTTTCCTCTTTGGAGGTGGGAGAGACTTTTTATGGGCTCACTTCCTTGAAGACTCTCTAGTGACTAGGCTCACTACTTGTGAGACATCCTTTAGGAGAAGCCTCATGGACAAACCCTGATGCAGGCAGAACCCTGAACGTGGAGAAGGCATCTGGAGTCCCTGTCATCACTGACATGTTGACATGCCACTGGATCTACAAGACTTCCATGCACTGAGTGATAATCTTCCTGCATTTGTCATCATTGCATGGGTTTTGTGAGTCTGGAGAGGACTTCATAGATTAGTATCATACATATGGGCTAAAATTTCAGATTTATAGACTTGATTTGGACTGGGATATTTTCTCAATATCTAAATGTTCTTGTATATAAACCTCTTTCTTACACAATGTGAGTTTGTATGGATTTACTTCTCTACCTACCCAGGCTAACACAGCATATATATGCCATATGCCAAGAACAAACACACACACACACAGATATCTAACCAGAACGAAAAATATGTTCAGTGTTTTTCAGTCTGAAAAATTGAAGAGAAAAAGTACCCTTGAATACTAATATTAGGGTTACTTGTGCAAAATATTAAACAAGTCAAGTAATATCTAAAAAGGATATAAATAATTTAACAAATAAGTCAATTTTCAACACTATAAGGAGTTAGGATAAGATCAAACACTCATGGAATTGTAGAAAGAAGCCAAAGTGACACTGAAGACATTGGAATATATATATATATATATATATATATATAGTTCAAGGAGATGATGAAATATATATATATATAGTTCAAGGAGATGATGAAATATCAAATGAAATATTTCTAAAAGTGGATGCATTCATATAGATATGGCATTGTTTATGCCAAAAAATTTGTAAGTCAATTGCCTGACTCTACCAATGGAATGTCTATGCTTATTTCAAAGAATAATGATCCAACTTAATGTAGCGATTATCAAACAATATTATTAATATCAAATGCAAGCAAAAGATTCCCAAAGATTCAGACATTATTGCCGCAGATAGAGGAATATCATTGCTAACACTTAGTGGATCTTGGCCAAAACCAGAGAACACCAACCATGCTTGCCTCTATTATATTGGTTACGCAAAGGCATTTGTGTGGGTCAGAAATGATGCACATAACATAAGTGATGTGAAAAATAAGAATAGCATCACACATTTTGGGCTTGCATGTTATTTCAGTCCCAATCTCCGAACAATTAGCTCTATGACATGGTCCTGGTTGATGCTCAACCTCATCAAGAGACTGAAGATATGGATGCTATCGAACTGTACGGGAAGGCCGGAAGTTGGGCTCTAGCGAACATGGCGTTGGCTGTACAGCCAAAGCGGGCGCAGATGACTGCCCTGTTGAGCCCCCTGCAGGGGTCCACTCTCGCTGCCAGGTTTGCATCCAAGAAGACAGGTAGCAGCTCCAGAAAGCTGGGTGGAAAGCCACCCAGCAAACACTTTGGCATCAAGAAAATGGAAGGACACTACCTTCACGCTGGCAACATCCTGGAAGCTCAGCACAAGTTCCTTTCGCATGCGGGAGCCATTGCGCTGGGGAAAAAGTGCCTGTATGCCTTAGAAGACAGGATAGTGCACTACACGAAGGATGTTTATGTGCATAGCACCAACAACACAGAGGTCGTGCATCTGGTCACCAGGCTGCCCAAGTGTGCTGTGTTCGACAAGACTTTCATCCATGTGCTTCCCACCAAGCCTGAGGGCACCTTCAAGCTGATAGCAATGCTTTGAGCTCATGGTTGGGGCTGCTGGACAGAGGCTGGATCCCAGGTGCCCAGCGAGGACAGTACCAGAAGCAGTGTACTTGATGAGGGGGGCCTCCCATGGAGGCAGTCTCCTAGGTGGTGACTGCAGGAAACGCAGATGGATCCCCTTTTGCGAGACAAGCTGAGCCAGAAACAAAAGTCGTTGGTGTTAAACAAGAAGAAGAAGAAGAAGATGGTGAAGAAAGCAGATGATGCGGGCTAGCCAAAAGTGCAATCTTAAAGTCTTATTTCCAAACAAGCAGCCATCTAAGTGAGACATCTACTAAATCCACATAAAAGAAGCATGTCATTCTGTGTGATCCAAGCATTGCAAATATGAAATTTATATCTAATGAAGGGAATGGTACCAGAGCTTAAATTGTACACACCTGGTTTGCAGAAGGTTATAGATGAGAGTGGAAACCCAAAATGCATTTTGGGGATCACCTATGGATTAATCCTCTGTTGAATCCACTTTGATTATAGTTAAGAGAAGTTAATGACACTGTTATCAGAAAACATTGTCATATTAATTGTAGCAGATGTGGTTTGATCAAAATGTGTGGCATTCATCTAATCTGGTATCAGTTGGAGGAATAGGAGTAGAGGGGTGGAGAGTCCAGTCTGTCTACCTAGAGATAGCCAATGAGATCTCTCTGTTGGTATAGCCTTCTCCTGAGAATTCTACGAAATGTGATCATTCCTTTTTGAAGACAACAGATTCTATCTCTCTCAGTTCACTTCCTGAGAGACATTGCAAATCACAAGACATATGGCAACATGCTGATAGACCCTGAGCCCTGAAACTGGAGAAGCCACAAGGAGACCCCTCCCAGCACCGACATACTTTACCACCACTAGATACACAAGACTATGCACACACTGGTCTGTGATTGCCCTGGTGTCATTGCATGTGTTTTGTGAGTGTGAAGAGGACTTAAAAGTTGGTATCACAGCTGAGGCCCCGTGGCGTAGTGGTTGTGCACGGGACTGCAGCCCACTGGGTTGGAGGGTCAAAGCCAGCAGCAAGGCTGGGCCTCCTGCTCCCACCACCAGAGAGCAGTGATGCCAAAAAACTAACAAACAAACAAAGTTGGTATCAGATATATGGGCCAATATCGGGCTTATGACTTTGAACTGAACTGGAATGGAATGTATTCTTCATGTACAGTTGCTCTTGTATATAACACTTTCTTATGCACATAAGAATTTCTATGGATTTTTATCTCTAGTCTACCCAGAGTAAAACATTATGATATGTGGGAGTGGGGTTCTGGAGAAACAAATTATAAAAATGGAGAGTAGATATTTGTTTGATTTCTGCCTCATAGTAGTGCTTCTTCTTTGGCTAGTCAGAAGTCAGATATGTCATTGCAATTTACTGAGTTGTTTTCTGGAAAAATATGGGAAGTTAAAGTGTTTATTATTTTGTTTGTATGATGTCTTTTGTTCTTCTTGTATGAAATGGCAAAAATGAATGTTGTCAATATATATTTTGAGTTCAGGTGTAGAAATCCCCAATTGAATTTCTCAGAAACCAAGCTGCTTAAGGAAAATGGCTTAAAGAAAGCCTGTCTCTGGTATGATGCTTTCAGAGATCTAATCCCTTATTTTAGTATAAATAGAATAGTTTAGATAAGAATTTAGATAAGCTAAAGATTTAACTTGACTGCTTTAAGATTTGAATTTATTACCTGATTCTACTTTGTTTATACTGTTATCTTTTATCTACTTATCATTGAGACAATGACATATAGAAATAATTTTGGGAAGTATTAGAATAGAGAGCTTGCCTCAAGTCATTAATTTGATCTCTAGATGGGTTTAGGACATAGCTTCAAAGACTTATCTGAAAACATAAAGCCCACCCACTACTCTAGAGAACTCAGGATAATTGCATTCCAAGATGTCTGCCTAAGGGCCAGATTGATTGGTATAAGAAAAAGGAACTCTTTGGATTTGAAGTTTGAACTCTAGTGAATTTTGTCAAAAGTTGGAAGAATCTGGAAATATGAAGAAAATTCTTCTCTAAGACTGAATGTTAAAAGAAGCCTGTGACAGGCTATAATCCTTGTTAGGTGACCACCTGGATCAACTTGCTGAGTAGAAGTGGGAGAAATGCAGCAATAAAGAGATTGGTTGAGCCTGGTCATTAACTCCCATGGACCTTTTTTATGAGGAAATAAAGGAAAAGGTGATAGTGGGTTGACAGGTCTTAAATTCATAACCCTATTAGACATGATTCTCTAGAGACACAAAGCCAAGACTCTAGTAATTCTCTCTATATATTTAAATAGATAGGTATCTAATATAAGAAATAAACAGTTAACTAATCTGTAAAGCAGTACAAATGGCTCGGTGCAACTCATTTGCGTGAGACAGCTAGTACACTGGCAGTCCTTTGAGTCTTGTGGGCTGCCGACTAGTCCTCTGTAGAGCAATTCAGGCTAACCAGGCACAAGCAGTAAACAGCAAAGTAGGTCACCAACAGTCAACCATATGACAGTCCAACAGTCCCCAACTCAAGAGAATTATATTCCAGGAGCGTGGTGAAGCAGGGCTTGATAGAACCTCAACCCACAACAGGCCACGGATTAGGTGTCCCATGGGTAGTGTAGCTTAGAGATGGAGGCGCAGGACAAACAAGACAGCCAGCTGGTCTGAAGATCCAAGAACAAGAGAGCAAGAGTGGGACTTGCTGAGCCATTTATATCTCTGCCTTTCAATTGATTTTTTTTTTTTTTTTGGGCATCACTGCTCTCGGTGGTGGGAGTAGGAGCCCCAGCCCCACTGCTGGAATTGAACCTCTGTCCCAGTGGGCCGCAGTCCTGCGCACAACCACTACGCCACCAGGGCTCAGCCCTCTTTCAATGGATCTTACATGAGTTCGTTGGCCATGTTTTAAATTAGGGTGACATATATTGATTTGCATGCATTTTAGTTTTATCCTGTAAGATACAGACATGATTTCATTATTATTTGTTTGAAAATTATATATGGTTACAGTGTTATGTGAATTGTCAAATTGAAAAGGGCTGGTCTGTGGCAGTCACCCAATTTGGTGTCACTTTGAGGAGTAAGAGTGTAGGGGTGAAGTCTCGCCTGTCAATCCCGACATAGTCAATGAGGACTCTGGGTGGGTGTGGCCTTCTACAAATTCTAGGAAATGTGGTAATTCCATTTTGGAGGCAGAAGATACTATCTCTCTCAGTTCACTCCTTGAGAAACATGGTAGATAACAATACATATGGCAGCCTGATGATAAACTCTTAGCCCTGTAAACTGGAGGAGCCACAGGGAGACCGCTGCCAGGATTACCATGCTTAACTGCCACTGGATACACAAGACTCTCCACCCACTCACTGGTCTGTGATTGCCCTGGTGTCATTGCATGTGCTTTGTGAGTCTGAAGAGGGTGTATAGATTGGTGTAAGACATATAGGTCAATATCAGGCTTATAACCTTGAACTGGACTGAACTGGGATGTATTCTTTATGTACAGTTGCTCTTGTATATAAAGTTCTTTCTTTTACACATAGGAATTTCTATGGATTTATTTCTCTAGTCTTCCCAGACTAACACAAAGTGTAATATCTTACCATTTGACTTCCATTTGACCCATTTTAAAGCTGATTTAGTTGAAAATTTTTAATAAAGTAGAGAACTACACTTTTATTAAGCAACAGGTTAATCTACCCTGACCAGAGAAGGATGTGAATAGCCAAATAGCCTTGCTAATTTTAAAACTTCAATGAAAAGTGGATTGTTACAAATGCAGTTAGATGAAAATTATCACTTGATCATTTTATGAGTCACTTAAATTTGCTTTAGTTGTTGATATTTTCAGTTCTTATTGAGGTTTTATATGATGTACGTTATTTTTCTTGTTTCTTTTCTATGCTTTTAAGTATTTTCTGTATATAAAAATCATGAATCAGGCTGGGCCCTGGTGGTGTAGTGGTTGTGTGTGGTACTGCTGCCCACAGGGTTGGCAGTTCAAATCCAGCAGCTTTCCAGGAGCAAGGCTGGGCTTTCTACTCCTGCCAGGGCAGTGATCCCCCCCCAAAAAAAATCATGAATACATAAACCTCTAGAAACATTAATGGATAAAGAATTCCTTGGAAGTTTTGTATGGGAGGTTGGGAGAAATGCAAAGCAAATAACTTTGAGTTCAAAAATGATGAAAACACTTTAAAACTTATATTGTACAACTCTTATTTATGTGATCAAACTATTGAATTGTATGATGTATGAATTATATGTCAATAAAACTGTTGAGGAAAACAGAAAAGCATAACATGCATTAGCATAAGACATTTTTTCTTCTAATAAGAATGCCATGGACTGAGCCCCAGTGGTATAGTGGTTGAGTGGTTGAGTACAGTGAGTGGTTGAGTGCGACCCACAGAGCTGGCGGTTCAAATCCAGCAGCAGCTCTCCAGGAGCAAGGCTGGGCCTGCCTCTGACACTAGAGGGCAGTGATGCCCCCCCAAAATATATTTATAAAAAAAGAATGCTTATATGACTTCAAACTCCCTATTCTACATTATTCAGGAAATATTGGCAGAAAAGATAAAATGAAAACAAAATTAAAGCTAGGATTAAAATGTCAACATAATTAAGATAGTGTCTATGTAAGATCTTGTACATAGAATATCATTAATACGCATACATGATATGTGAGACTAATAAGAGGCACTAAAGAAGAAAAACGCTATCGGATTTTGAGGGATTAGTCACTGAAAACCTTATTAATACTATCAGGGAATTATATACTACCATATATTACCAGATAATTTATGTATTTATATATTACCAGATATTATCAGATAATGATTCCCTGGGTTGGAAGTCACTCAGAAAATGACTAGGGATGGATTCTTATACTCAAATTAGAATCAAGCTTAATTAAGTGGGTGAATCAAAAGAATGACACTTCATTTGCTAATAGAACATGACTGAAAATTAGAAGAAACATCTGAAAACATCCATATGTAATCAGAAGGTATAATGGACTAAGTATGAATCTGGGACTATTAAAAGTTCTCAAAACTGAAAGTAAATCTACAAAGATAAACTCCAAAAGAATAAGTGACTAAAAAATGAAATTTGACTGACTTTTTTGAGATACAAAACTTCGTGGTATATACACAATGCAAAGAATGACAAATCCAAGAATAAAATGGCACTAACCATCAAAATAAAGACTGTAAGATCTATCTTAAATAATAATACACTCTGTAATGGAATAATATGTACACAACAGCAAGGAAGGATTGTTCATGTGAATTTACACAAACATATACACCAACCACTAAAAACAATAATGAAGATAGATAAATCTACCAATTTTTTTCAGTTGAAATTGATCAAGCATATAATCAAGAAGAACTCACAGTTACTTGACATTGGAGTGTAAAGATTGGAAAGTAAACATAGTTGAAAAATATGGTCTGGGTCGCAAAAACTATGCTGGACACTCAATAGAAAAATGTTGCAAACTTTCCTCTATTTCTAAAATGCGTCCTCTCTTCCACTATCAGGATCTAAATTCTATCTTAATAGAGTTATGCTAGAGGGTGTATACTTGTACAGATAGGAACTGGACACATGAGGAATCCAGGACAGATGGTCTCTTTAGACCATTGGTGAGAGTGGTGATACCAGAAGGATGGAGGAAAGGTGGATTAGAAAGACAGAGTTGATTATAAGGATCTACATATAACCTCCTACCTGGGCTATGGACAACAGGAAAGTGGGAGGAGAAGGAAGACATTATATGTCTTTGATATGATGAAATGGAAATAATTTATAATTATAAAGGGTTCATGAAGTAGGAAGGAGCATGGAGGGAGTGGAAAAAAAGAGGAACTTATGCAAGGGCTTAAGTTGAAAGAAAATGTTTTGAGAATGATGACGGCATCAAATGTGCAAATGTGCTTTGCATACAGTGACTGGTTGTGCTAAAATTTATATGAACTCCCAATAAAAGGATTTAAAAAAACATTCATAAAGATCAGCAGACATACCTGAGGGAGGGAGAACAGTGTTGCAAAACTAATGACCTATCATCCCAAATATTAAAAAATATATAAATGAAAATTATACATTCATCTTGTTAGATGGAATAGACAGAAGTAAAATTAACCATATATTTGGAACATGAAAATGGAGATGCTCAATTTTATCAACCAAAATAAAGCTAGGGAGCAATTTTGGAACTATCTGTGATTTGTTTATACCCAATTTTGTTAAATTATGTTGTGTTAAAGGGGACACAACTCTGCTTACTACAAATGAAAAGGAAAAAGACTTAAAGTACTTGTGGATGAAGATCAAAGATTGCATGGATTATTGTATTTAATGAAATCCAAATCCTCGCAGCTGGACTAATATGCAACATCTTGATAAATGGAAAAAGGACTGGAGTTGTTGAGGATGTACTCTTGCTTCAATCCATAATGAATAATCATGGAAACAATAGTCAAAAATCAAACACCACATTTCCTTGGGCAAATATGCTGTAAGAGACCACTTTACAGTGTTGAAAACAAGGACTTGACTTGGAGGTCTAAGGTGCTACTTACTAGCCCAGGCCAGGGTGTTTTCAATCACACTGTGCCTGTGAACTTTGGACACCAAATAAGGAGATGGAAGAAGAATCAACGTATTTGAGCTGTGGTGCTGAATCAGAATATTGGAAGCATTAGCCCTGGTGGCGCAATGGTTGTGTGTGGGACTGTGGACCACAAGGCTGATGGTTCAAATCCAGCAGCTGCTCTCCAGGAGCAAGGTTGGGTTTCCTACTCCGACCAGGGAAGTGATGGAGAAAAAAAAAAGAATATTGGAAGCACCATCAAATGACTAATGGACAAATAGACCTGTGTTAGTCCAGGTAGACTAGAGAAACAAATTCATAGACATGCATATGGCTATAAGGGGAAGGTTTATATATGAGAGGAATGGGACATTGAGAATGCATGGTAACCTAGTCCAGTTCAAAGTCATAAGTCCGATATTAGCCCATATGCCTGATACCAGTCTATAAAGTCTCCTTCCGACTCACAAAATCACATGTCAGTGGTTGAAGGGTCCTCGTGCCGGCAAGGGTCTCCCCAATGCTCCTCGCTTCCAGGGCTCAGGGTCCACCGACAGCATCCAGTGGTAGTAGAGGGAACGCAGCGGTGACAGGGGTCTCCACAGGGCTTCTCCAGCTTTAGAGGACTGGTTCCATCCGGGTAAGGCCTTGTGGCCTCTCCTCTTGCTCCTCCAGCTCCTCAGACACTGCCATCCTGTCTTGTCCATAGTTCACCATCTCTGAGACTGACTCCTAATAACAGGGGGAGATGGCTTCTCATCTCCATCAGGGAAATACCACGAGATTTCCCAGAAGTTTCAGGAGAAAGCTATGCCTACACAGAGACCTCATTGGCTACTCAATGGCTATCTCCTCATTAACAGGCTGGACTCCACCCCTAAAATAAAGCATGAAATTTGATATCTTGAATACATGACCACCACAAAAACTGTCTTAGTAGAATACCCAGAGTAGTCCTTGAAGCAAGGATGGGAGAACTTTGTCTTACATATTTTGGACATATTTTCAAGACAGACCAGTGCCTGTTTTCAGGATGAACAGTCCCTAGGCCATCATGCATGGTACATTGCCAGATCAAAGGTGATCCTCAACAAGAGATACAATGGCTGCAATAATTGGCTCAAACATGACGACAATTGTCAGGAAGCACAAGACCAATAGTGGGCCCTTGTTATGCATGGGGTTTCAATTGGGTACAATAAAAAATATTACAAAATAAAAAGACCTAAAATATGACCTTGAATATAATTCACATTTACAGAACACTTCAAGGACATGTCTGACAGAGTCAATAGAATTTGAAAGTTGGAGGATGTTAAGAACATCCTATATAAAGAAAGCAAGAAATCATAAAACAGGGAGAAAAAAAGTCAGAAATGGACAGAGAATTCAGAATACCTCTGAATTCTATTCCAAAACAGTTTTTGAAGCAAATGTAAAGAAAACCCAAATCCTTAAACATGAGCCAAGAGGTAGCATCAGGATAAATGGAGAAAAGATTGAAATTTTCAAAGTGTTTGTCTTGCTTGGATCCACAGTCAAGGTTCTTGGAGCCAGCAGTCACGTGATCAAGTGATTGATTATAGGAGGGAAATTTGCTAGAGAAAACATTTTTACAGTGCTGAAAAGCAGGAATGATGCATAGAGAATGAAGGTATGCCTTCTCTGAGTCTTGGTATTTTCAATCACCTCAGATGAAAGTGAGGCATTGAATAAGGAAGGTCAAATAGAAACAATGGATCTGATTATGGTGGTGGCAAAGACTATTGAAATTATCTGTCAAAAGGACAAACAATTCTGTTTTGGAAGAAGTAGAGCCATTAAGCTTCTTAGAAACAAGGATGACAAGATTGTGCTCCTTACTTTGAATGGCTTATTATGCTTTGTAGAGTACAGGGGCAGAGAAAAGAGGGGAGACTCTCAAGGATATGGATTCAAACAGTGGCTTCACCAATTCACTCAAGATTAGGACTGCTGTGAGAAGGGTACAGTGTGTGGTAGTGTTTCCTTCAGTTGCACATAGGATTGGACCTGACTGTATGGCACTTAACAACATCTCGGCCTCTCTTATAGGTCAGGGCTACTATGCTGTGCTGATCACCTGCTTTTGAGTTGGCTTATTTCATAACCAAAGAAATGGCAACCGAAATGCACTCTTCTCTTCCACTGGTATTACATAATCCCTTCCAATTATTTGCTGGGATATACAGATACCTAAACTACAAGCCTTATTAAATAATTTCATTTCACCACAGCTAGATATTGACAAGTCTGGTAAAGTTAATTTTGGCCAAACTATTTTCTGGGGGCAAGTTCATTCCCTTCCCTATACGTTTATCATCACTTTTTTTTAACACACTGATAATTTTGAAAGTGTAGGTGCTAAATACAATTATCAGGTATGAGATAGAGCTTGCCATATGCATATTATAAGACAGGTATCATTTTTATAAATGGTCACATCCTTGTTTAGTGTTTTAATCAATTCCTCAGATATGAAAATCAGTTAGGAAGGCAAGTTATCAATGAAGAGGGTGTTTGATCATCAGTATTCTTCAAATGTTTTCCCATTAGCATTTTTGTTATCCTGAAGCCCAGAATTCCCTAAGGCTTTTCCCAGGTGCCTTGTGTCTTATATCAGTAGTTGAAGCATTAGTTGATACTCAAATGCCAATTCTGGATTCAGAAGCAGGTTAGTACGTTGATTCTGAGATGGATTATTTTGCTGGGTGGTACATTCATAAACTTTCAGTGTTTTCCATTTAATTTAAGTAATTTTAAGAGCTATATTATAATCATACTCTTTTAAAATCATGGATATTAAAAATATATTGCTCTCAATAACATTATGAATATTTTCTTTTACTTTCTGAAAATCACATTTATCACCTGGAAAAATGTTGGCTTTTGTTTATATCAATTACCATGATATGTAAAACTATCCCAGATGATATATCATGATCCATGGGAAATATATCATTTCTGTGCTAATTCTGGGTGCACATTTTGAAAAATTTGTAATATATATTTGTGTTAATTAAAGCTCCTCTAGACCTTTCTTTTTGGGTCACATATTTTTCAAATGATACCCAGAACTTATGACAAAGCTTCAAAGGGCCAAGAGTAACTCTATGATTATTACTCCATATTACCCAATTGATTTTTACAACATTTCAAACTTTTGTCCTGTGGTTACTTTTCATTGCATTCCTACTGGTAATATATACTCCAATGAAATCCCTAAATCAACACTTGAGGAAATGTAACTTAGAAATATTTAGTTTAAGCTATGTTTTTTTTTCATTTCCAGTGAGACAAAACATTCTTTCATATTTATGTTACACAATTATCATGTCATCAAATGCTAAAGGACAGGGTTTCATTCTACAGACTGTCATAAACAGGTTTTCACATAAGTTGAATACCTAATTTTAAGAAGAGTTTTATTATTGTTGCTTTTATTATTTGTACCTGTATTAATCTGTTGCCTATTTTCCTTTGGGCTCACATATTAATGATGATATAAGCAAACCATCATAAGTATGCTTCTTAATAGCTCAAATATGTGATGAATTGGGATTTAGTTCTACAGAAATTTTGAGAAGAGTTAACTTTTAGTTAATACTCAAGCTCTAAGCATAC
>PVJH01038547.1:0-17100 GCA_004026705.1 Nesogale talazaci | reverse complement strand
GGGACGCAGTCCCGCGCACAACCACTACGCCACCGGGGCGCAGCCCCGTCCCCTGTGTTTTTAGCACCATCCGAGAACCGAGTCCTTTTGAACATGAGCCAGGTTCAAAAGAGCATAAAGGAACAGAAAAGGAACTCACGTATGGTTCTGTCCCCAAGAACCAACATCTCTACAGAGGGTGAGGAGAGAAGGCAGGGAGGCAGGGGGGCAAGAGAAGGCACAACGAGGGGCTGCAGTGGGTGGCTGGAGTCGGGAGGTGTGTGAAGAGTTGAATGTAAAACTGACAATCTGCTGTGTAAGCCCTGGTTTAATTCACAGCAAGAAAACTTAAAAATCAAGAAGCATCGACCTCTGTTATCTTGTTGATGCATCTTCCTGTCTGCTTGTTTGTTTCTGGACAGACGCTGTTGTCATTGGGTCCTTCAGAGGAGGCCCAGAGCCACTTCCTCAGCATCTTCAGTAAGTGCTACAGGTTCAGCCTGGCAGTCAGATATGTGGACTTAGGTCAAAGCCCAAACCTTGGGATAAACCTTGGTAGGGAGAATGTATTTTCACCTTTGGTGGTGGTGTCCCTAAGCAGAGCACCAAACAAACAAACTCACTGCTATCAAGTCACATCTTACTCATGGCACCCAAAAGGGCAGGGTAGACCTGCCCCTGTGGGCTTCTTTATGGGCTTCTTCTATGTGGAGAGGCTGGTGGTTTTCAAACTGCCGACCTCATGGTTAGCAGCTGAATGCAGGACCACTGCACCACCAGGAGCACAGAGTCTATTAATTATTTTCACACACACACCCATCACCACCACTCCTGCTGGCCTTTGGGGGACTTTGATGGAGTTAAGGTACTTGAAATGCTTGACTCATTTACCTGAATTCATAGGAAGTCAACCACTGGGTGGGCATTTATTGTCTCTCGGGTAGAGAGAGCCCCAATCCTCCAGTAGCTGTTCACAGTACAGAGGAGAATAAAGACAGGGTGCCCAAAGCCCCTATGATCCAAGGCCCTGTGCAGCTCAAAGCAGAGAAGGGTCCACCAACTGGGGCAGTCAGGCAGTCTAGATGAGCCAGACAGCATTAGAGTTCGCAGAGATGGAAGAAGGAACCAAGAGAGTTATCAGGGACTTACCGGAAATCCTGGCAGCCCAGGCACGCCCTCTTCCCCCTATGGCAATGCAAAATCAAAGGTCAAGTTAGAGACATATCAGGATGTGGTCTGCTCCCTCCCAGCACCTTCCAGAGGCATTGTCCCGCACAAGGACCCCACCCAACCTATGGTGCAAAGGAGCATTCTGAGCCCCACAGGCATGCAGAGAGTGGAGAGCAGAGCAGACATTTCTCGGGCACCCATGACATAGACTCCTTCGAGCCAACTTCTCTCGATTTTACACGGCTGTCTCCTCTGTGAAGTCACTCAGCATCTGAGACCTGGCAGGGTCCCGATGCAGCACCAGTGACTGTCCTTATTACACCGTGTTCCTGAACTCCGTGGAGTGTGCCCGGCTGGTCCTTGGAGGTGGTGAGGGGGACCGTTCTCTTTCCTCACAGGAGCCAGAATGGTCCCCTCCATCCACGAAACCCCTGGGACACAGAGCTTGGGAGTCACTGCATCCGGAACAGGCCCTCCCTTCCTGCCAGCCCCAGATAGCTGCAGCTGTTACAGCACACCCCATCCATCCAGCTTCAAGGCACAGGAAGGTGTACGACGACGACGACGACGGTTGCTGAAGATAGCTGAGACGGTAACTCTGTACACTGAACACTATCCCCCTCGTCCTGGGCTTGGGCTGTCACACTCTTGCTTAGGAACACAAGGCCCTGGTGCCCCATGGTAGTTACATCATCTGGTGTCAATTTGAGGATGAAGAATGTGGGGGTGGAGTCTAGCCTGTCAATCAGGAGATAGCCAATGAGGTCTCTGTGTGGGCATGGCCTTCTCCTCTGAGAATTCTGGGAACTGCTGTATTTTTGCTCCTTGGAGGTGGGAGACACTTTCTCTCTCTCTCTGCTCACTCCCTGGGAGATATTGCAAGACCTTGTCACTCCCTGACAAGACACATGGAACTATGCTAGTGCCCTGTGCTGAAGATGCCACATGGACCTATCCTGATACAGCCAGACCTCTGAAGCCAGAGAAGCCACGTAGAGACCGCTGCCGGCGCGGAGATGCTTACAATACTACTAGATCCAAAGAAAGACTAATTCAGCGTCATTGCATGTGTTTCCTGAGTCTGAAGAGGGTTTTCATATTGGTATCACACATATGGGATAATATCGGACTTAGGGGCTTGAACTGGACTGGACTGGGATGATTTCCTAATGCACAATTACACTTTATATAAAAACTCTCTTATACACATGTGAGTGTCTATGAATTTGTTTCCCTAGAATATCAGAGCTCCTGGCAGCTATTAAAGGCGAATGGATTTGGCTCAGTCTAGAGAGAGGGACCTGATAGCCATCGATTGGGTTCACAGTACCCTGTGTATGCAGCAGGGCAGGGAAGACAGGGTCCCCAGTAGGCCCAGGGCCCTCTCAGACAGAAAAATGCTAGGGGTGGAGGGGATTTGCCCAAATGAAGGACAGTGAAATCTGCTGCTCAGCGCTGGGCAGGACGGGAGATCTCAGGGCTTGGGTGGCATGGCCGGCAGGCAGAGTTGGGGGCTGAAGGCTCAGAGGCCAGTCTGCTGTAGGTCTGTCACTGCTTTGCTCTGGTGTGGCTCTGCCACCAGCCACCCTAACCCTCCAACCTGCTCCAGGTAAACTCAGACCCTGTGCGCCTGGACTTGGACTTGCAGGCTGCTGTAAGTCAGGGCGTGGTTATTAGGGTATTTATGTAGACATCAAGGAGAGGGTGTCCCGCTGGAAACAGGAAGACTGCCTCAAACAGAGGCAATGCAGACAGAAGCAGGTCAAGAGCATTGCCCAGACACCAGCTCAGTGGTTACGGATGTCTCTCTCTGTCCCTGGATGCACACGCCCGCACTGCTGCATCTTAGGCGTGGGACCTCCCTCCCTCGGAGAACACGCTACCCTGACCAGATTCCTGGGACAGCACCTTTTTCATCCTACGCTAGTCTGTCTGCTCTGGGAGCTCCAAGGATTTCAAACCAACCCAGAGTCTGTTTCAGCCTGGATGTCTGGGTCAGAACATCACTCTAGGGCCATTGTGGATACGCACCGGAGGCCCGATGAGCTCAGGAATGTCAGAGAAATTCATGAGTCCGTGGGTGATGTTGATCAAAGCCTGGAGGGAGAGAGAGGACAAAGGATGACGCGTGTTCTGCCCTAATTACAGTTACCCAGCATGACAGAAATCAGACAGACTTCAGTAACATCCTCACACACTGCCAGCCCACCCACCCCGCTCCTTCTAACGGAACAGCCCTGCGCTGCCTTCTCACTGCCATCTTTTAATTCATGTTGACGCTGCCCACTATGGGACTGCATCCTCCTGCACAGAAATATAAGCACACACCCTAACCCCCTCCCATAGGAAATGTGCAGCCTTGTCTTGTATCCTCCTGGGTACATGTGTGTACATGTGGTGACAGTACAGAAATGGCACCAGGCTGCACGTGTGATTCTTGAACTGGCTCTTCCCCCAGTCTCGTTTATAGCTCGGGGAGCCTGCCATGTGGAGCTGTAGGCTGTGGACGTTTTTAGTTTTAACAGACTGTCAAAGAACTGTCCAAGGGGGCTGTGCGGTTTACACTTCCACCAGAAGCACAGAGAGCACCTAGGCCTCCCGTCCTTACCCACACGGATTATATTTTTTTATCATCCTCATGTATTCTTTGCTGTTGTTGTTCTGGAATTATCCTTGTCTTGGGTATTTGGGGTGTTTTGCCTTTCTGTCACCTCCCTATAGGACATCCTTTCTCTCAGGAAGATCACCATTTCCTACAAAGGTGGTGTCCCATGAAAAGAAGAAGCCCCGGAGGCATAATGGGCTTCAGCGGTGAAGGGCCACCAGCAAAGGCCAGCTGTTCAAGCCCACCAGCCGCCCCATGGGAGACAGAGGAGGCCTTCTGCTCCTGTAAAGGTTCACCGCCCCGGAAACCCAAGAGGGCAGCTCGACTCTGTCCTGGAGCCTTGTTAGGCCCCTGCCTCAACTGGATTCCAATGAGAACATTAAGTGGACATCAACCTGGTCCCAGCCCACGTCCCCCTCCACCTGCCCCCAGCTGGCCCACCACCGTCAGCTCCTGTGCCCTGACACACCCCTGTGCTTCGGCCCAGGGTGCCCCTGCCACCTAAATTCTAGGATGTCCCACCCTCCATGCCAACCCGGTAAGGTCCTCCTTAGGTTTCAAGGTCCTGCTCAGAGACATCTCCTCTAGAAAGTCCCCCCTTGGCCTCTGGCACCCCAGACCATCTTTCCTCTCATGTACCCACGTATGGACCTTTGCATCTCCGGTACCGTGTATTGCAACCGTCCTCCCCTCCTGAACTCGGGCCTTAGGGAGGTTGGAGGCCGGGTGCCACTCCCCTCGGTAACCACAGGGCCTGGTGAGTGTTTGCTGTTGTTAGGGTGCTGGCGGGTCTACCCCCACAGAGGAAGGGTGACCCCCTCTGGTGTGGAGAGTGAGTGAGCCTGCTGTGTGTGCCAAGGCAGCCGCCATGGCAGCGGGAAGACCATGAAGACCCATCAGGGCCCTGCTGGTGGGGGTGGGGGTTAGGGACACTTTCCACCAAAGGGGTTCCTTCGGTGGCTTCTCGTGGCCGGGACTCTGCCGTGGGAAGGCGGAGTGGCCTATCGATTGGCAGTTGGGATAAGCATCCGTGGGTCCTTTCTTTCTCCCGGGCGCCAGGGCCACCCGGGACTAGTGGGCAGAGCCGCGAGACCTGGGTTGGCTGAGGGGCAGCTGACAGCCCCATAGGCACGGCCCATTTGACTTCTCCTCCTTCCCCACAGCGGCCCTCCTCTGGGCTTGGGGTTTGACCCTTCCACTTGTGCAGCTCCTGTCTGGGTGCTGTCTCTTCAGGGCTTCCTTAAAACCCACCTCCTAGGCTGCTTTGGGGGGTCGGTCCCCATACACCGTTAGCCAGAGGGGTGCTCTGGAAGTATCACAGGTGCATGGGGGCAACGGGCATGGGCAGGCAGGTGAGGTGCACTGGCAGGAGGAAGCCCCCACCTCTGTTTGCTCACTCCACGCCCCCGGAAGGCTGCCAGCTTTCGGACAAACACCTCCCCAAGCCACAGAGTCAAGATCCGCGCTCTGAGCTGGGTGCTACTCACACTGGGCAAGATCTCAATGCGGCCTGGTGGACCCCGGGGCCCAGGGGGTCCCCTTCGGCCGACGCCATCCACTCCCGGGTCACCCTGGTTCCAGCGGTGAGAGAAGAAAGAAAGACTCAGTGTCGGTGGGTGGATAATGCTTCTAGAAGCAGGATGAAGAGACGTTCCTCCTCTCTGAGACACACACACACACATACACACACACACACACACACACACATATACACACACACAAGATCTGCGGCCTCACCTTGGGTCCCTGGTCTCCCTTCTCTCCTTTCAGACCCTGTGAAATGAAACAAGACAAAACAAAAAGGAAGCCCCCAAGAGCACATGCTTTGGTTTTCATCTCTTTGTTCTGCTCCTTCCCACCAGCCCCTGTGGCCGCCCCCCTCCCCCACCCCCAGCACCCCTTAGCTCTGAGACTGATTTCATGCCAGGGTGCAACAACCCTCCCTCCCCACAGAGAGTCAGTGGGCCAGGCCTGGCAGGGGATCTGGGCCCCCTCACTCCATGTGATCGTGGGAGACTCTGGCCGATCTCATGATGGAAGCTTCAAAAATCAACTCACACTTGATGCCGTTGGTCTGGGGATTCTGAGGTCACTCCAGAGCCTGGTGTTCCCAGAGCCCTCGCCGTCCTGGAGAAGGGGAAGGAAGGACAGCTCAGGGCAGCCCCCGAGTCCTGGGAACGGGGGGCCCAGTGGAGAAGGAGGGTCTTGCCACCCTCCGCCAGGCCTCCCTTGCACAACTGAGAGCAGTCACACTTCTTTTACCTCAAATCCGTGTTCGACTTCACATCCACGGCCCGGTGGTCCAGGTGGCCCTGGGGGCCCTGGGGGACCCATGACCCCTGGAATGCCAATCTCTCCGTTCTTGCCTGGGAGTCCTGGTAAGCCTCTGTGGCCGGGGTCTCCCTGTAAGCAAGAGGACACGCTGGTCATCCAGGCTGCGCTCACTCTCGGCGGTCTTTGAAGGGAATGGGGCCGAGGTGTCTCAGCCCTCTGAGGCTTCCTGGGACAGAGGAGCAGCCTTGCTGACTGGGGATCCTCGTGGGAGCAAACTGCTCCCAGCATCCCTGGGCAGTGGTGGGAGGGGGCGAGGAAGGGGCGACCTTCGAAGGGACTGTGTTTCTCCGTGGAGAAGGCCCTGCAAGTCCAATGGTCATCAACCAGGGGGAGGAGTGGGTCACCCAAGGGGGGGGGGGCTGTCATTTCTTACCTTTTCACCAACTGAGCCATTGGGCCCTCGTGTTCCCTGAAACAGAACAACCCAAAGCTTATCAGCACAGTGCTCCCCAAACGCCCAGCCATGGAGCTGAATTGCAAGATTCATGGTCATACTAGGGCATGCAGGGGTCCTCAAACTACGGCCCATGGGCCACAAGTGGCCCGCGAGGGCATTAATCCGGCCCGCCGGGTGTTTTTGCTACTGCGGCTGTCCTGCCAACCCGACTCATCCCAGACCCGCAGTGAATTTGTTCATTTTTTTTTTTTATGACTATAGTCCGGCCCTCCAATGGTCCAAGGAACAGTGAACTGGCCCCTGTTTTAAAAGTTTGAGGACCCCTGGTACTGTAGGGTTTCCCAGGTTGCCCATTTTATGGGAGCACTCAGCCTCGTCCTTTTCCTGGGGAGCAGCTGGTGGGCTTGAATCTTGCAGTTAGCAGTCCAACCCACGGGGCTCCTTAATGCACCCCTCGTGGACCAGCTTCATGCAGCTCTATTATCTCAGAGGGAGCAGAAGCAACCTCATGGATTCTCCGGCAGCTGCCGGAGAATGTGGATGGGATTCTGCCCTGCTGTTGGCTGGGAGAGGCTTGCTTTTCCTGGACGGTTTGCGTGGAGGCTTCATGCGCTTGATGACAGGGATACTATTCCAAGAGCTTGCACTGCATTCTAGGGACACACTGAGAGAGGAGAAAGCGGGGATTCACAGCAGCCCTTGTACATCCGTGTTGGCTCCGGCACTCCTCACAAGAGACCTGCGGTACTTACAGAACTCCATGTCAACTTGATAAATAGGTTAGAGGGGTGAAGTCTAGCCTGTCCAGCAGGCCACAGCCTGACTGATGCCTCCTTGTGGGTGTGGTCTTCTCATGAGAATTCTGGGAGTTTCCCTCTCTCATTCTCTGGAGTCGGGACACACTTTGTCTGTTTCACCTTCCTGTGGAGAAGCCGCACAGAGCCGTGCTGATGGCAGCCAGAGGCCTGGAGATGCGTCCAGGGCCATTGGAGTCACAGGACTTCGCACCCACTGGACTGTGATTTTCCTGCATTTGGCATCATTGCATGCACTTCATGAGTCTGAAGAGGAATTTGTGGGCTAACATTGGGTTTATGGGCTTTACCTGGGCTGGGCTGAGCTGTCTTATTGACACATAGTTACTTCTGACTAGAGAGTTCTCTCGGACTACCTGTACGAGTGTCTCTGGGTTTGTTTCTCCAGTGCAAAGCCGGAAACCGCCTCGGTGAACGCCCGATCCACAGAGCACAGGCCAGAGCAGCCACAGATGATTCCTTTACATCCAGATCCTTGTCCTGGTTTATCTGTGATTTTTTTTTTTTTTTTACAATGTCACGTGCCTGGCTCCTCTTCAGCCCTCCGCAGGAAAAGGTGCGGTTTCCCGTGCCCTTCAGGAATCTGTTTCTTTTGACGAGGAAGCAATCTCTGGCAAAACTTATCCTTCACTGCCCCCGAGGGAACCCACGAACCCCCTTGCCATGGAGTCAGTGCTGACCCACGCTGAGCCCACGAGCGTCTGAGAAAACCTGCCCTCAAAGGGGTCCTCTGGGGTCGCCGTGAGCCGGGGTGGATCACCGGGCCTTTGTTGAAGACCTTGAACTGCTCAGCTGTTGCCTACAGACTCCCGAGGAAGCTCACGTAGACACCCCAAGGGGCATTCCCCGAAGAGTTCCGAAACCAACACGCACATGTGTGCTCGCTCCCCACCTCCCCTGGGCAGGGCTGGGCCTCTGAGCAGCTGCAGGGTGCCTGCTGCCCGAGGATATGGCTGTGGGTAGTTTGAAGATCAAGGTCTGGTGTGTGGTTAGGAGTGAGGTGCGGGGTGGGGTGGGGACGGAGAGGGGGTGAGAAGCACAGGTAAGAGGAGCAGAGAGGTCTGCGGCATTTCCTGCAGAGTTCAATTTCTAGTGAGATGGAACATGTCAAGCATGTTCCCCCCTCTCCTTCTGAGAAATCATCTTCTAGGAAAATCAAGCTGTGCTCTGGTGGTAACAAACACTGGAGGGCAGGGCACTGAGAGAGGCGGCACAGGCACGAGGGCAGGCTCACGGCCGAGTGGGCAGGAAGGGACCCTCCCCCATAGAATCCCGTCAAACTCCAGACTGTGCCCAGCATGAGGCTCACGGCCTTGTTATTATTATTGCCCCCTTTTGGCTGACAAGGCTCATCTCTTCACTACCTACAGGGAAGAACCCCGACCCTGTCTGCCCGGCGCACCAGGCCCAGAGAAGGAAGGGAGTAGACTGGAGTTTTAAAATCCAAGGACAGGTTGCTCATTCATCAAACGCTTATCCGAGGGTTCAGAGGGCACAGACACAATGCTGTGTCCCCCATGGTTGCCAGGATGTGGGGGGAGCACCATGTCACAGCTTAGAAGGGGTTCCTGTGGAATCAACAGTGTGCTGAGGGAGTATGGAGGTGGAGGTGCTTTCTTCTCCATCAGAGAGAGCTGCCCAGAGGAGACGCAGGCCCTGGGCCTGGAGGAGGAGGAGGTGGAGAAGGGATGGTCACTCTGGCGGAGCAGGCCAGAGAAGGGGGCTGCCTTGTGGGCATGGAGAGCAGACAGAGGGGGCAGGACCCTGGAGACCAGTGTGAAAGTTATCTCACCAGGGGTGGGTTGAGGGAGAGGCTACGTGGGACCCTGAGCTTCTGCTAAGCATGATGGAAAAAGCTGCTGACAGATAACGGATACTGGATGGATATCGTCAGGGCCACAAGAGGGCCTGTGGGGAGAGAGAGGAGCAAGTGCAGGTGTTCTGCTCCTCGGGCGCAGTCCGGCAGGCAGAGGGGATATTTTCTCCAGGGAGAGGGCGGGGCCTGATCATGGCCCTGCTGTCAGCAGGGGACCGGGCATCCAGGTGCACAGAGCAGGGCGCCCGTGAGAAGTCAGCTGGAGAAAAAGGGAGGTGGAGCGGAGCCCGGAGCAATTGAGAGCACGGTCGTCTGAGGGTAGGCCTGGTCAGTGGCTAGTCATGGTGTGCCAGGGAGATGGACGGAGGAGGACCAGAGAGACTCTGTTTGGGGGAGGTGGCACTGTGCACTGTCCAGCTGGAACTGGCCAGGAGTGGGCAGAGGGAGCAGAGTTCAGCGGTGGGCGCAGTGAGCCCAGTCTGGGGCTCAGCAAGGGGGCAGGTCCAGTCAGAGCTGGAAGTCGGGGAGAGGAGGGGAAGGGCCAGCAGCTCCCCTGGGTTGTACCCTCCCGCCTTCTGGTACCTTTTCTCCCTTCATCCCAGGAAGGCCAGCAGCTCCATCGACTCCAGGTTCTCCCTCGGGGCCCTGGCGAATGTCAGCAACAATCAGTCTACAACGTCCTGAGTATTATTAAGCCAGCAAAAACCAGGGCATGGGCAGGGGGTGGGGTGAGAAAAAAGAGGGGCAAGATGGGGATGACCATGGTGGGTGAGGCCAGCGGGGTCCACGGCCTGGGGCCCCCTCCAAGGAAGCCAGTCCTGGACCCCAGTGGGGCCATGCCTGGACAGGGCCCTTCCCTTTCTCCCCAGTGGGGGTGTGGACAACAGAGTCTCCGAGGGTCTTCAGCCCAGAGCTGATGGGTAGCTGGGACTCTCCATGGGGTCTGCATGTCCTCTATGGACGAAGAGACAGCAGCCAAGACCTTGCAGGGGTCACTTCTCCAGCGCACTCAACCGGGGGTACTTGTGCTTACAAACGTTCGCTGGCTCCCCCACCCCTGCCATCAACCTCAACCTGTGCAGGGGGGAGGGGAGAGCGGGTACAGATCGGGCATGGCCACAGGGAGGAAGGGGGGACCTCAGAACTCACCTGGGGCCCAGGTTCACCGGCAGGTCCGTCTTCGCCAGGAGACCCAGGTGGGCCCATGAACACATCAGCTCCTGGTGTTCCAGGAGTCCCAGGAGAGCCGGGTGGGCCCGGTGGGCCTGGGGGGCCCTGTGAGAAGTCAGGAGGGGTGCAGCACGCATGTTCTCAGTACATGGGAAGCAGCACTCGGTTCAAAGGGAGGCCTGGAGGTGAGTGGGGTGGGCAGCCTGGGGTAGAGGTGCCTGTTGCAGCCAGAGAAGGAGGAGGCCTTGTGGGGGTATTCAGAGAGGGGCCAGGGAGGCAAGAAGCGCCCACAAAAAAGGAGGCAGGGAGAAGAAAGAGCGGCTGGTGGCTTTGAACCACCCACCTTGCAGTGAGCAGCCCAAGACGGAAGCTGGGGTACTCACTCTTAACAGGTCCTCACTGTGCACCGGGTCCCCAGAGCCAGAGCCGAAGTCCAAGCTTGAGCTCCCAGCCAGGCCAGAGCCCGCAATCTCCACTCCCACCTGGAGAGAGAAACAAGGCCCCACAGCTTGTTTCTTCTGGCCACCACTCTTCCAGGGACAGCTTAGCTCACTCTCTCTGCCGGACGATGGAGTCCTGTGAGGCACTATCCCTTGTCTCCAGCTCCTCTCTCTGGCCAGTGCTCTCCCGTCCACACGCCCGGCCTCCTCTCCTGCCTTTCAAAACCTGACCCATCCTCCAGGTCCAGATGCAGGGCCACTCCCTTCACCCGATGCCCCAATTCCAGATGACCTTCCTCCTCCTCCTCTGTGTCTCCACAGGCCTCTGCTGAAGCCGATTGCCACGGCCACAGGACGTGTCAGTCCCTCTAGACAGGGGTGCCTCAAAACGAGGCCCCATTCTGAGCCACTCTGGGTGCCCAGCACCAGCCCGGCCCCAGGAAAGGACTCGGTGCACCCTAGTTGCACGGCATCCGATTCTCCCAAGAAAGGAAAGGGAATTTCACTCATAGAGACAGGAAGCAGAGACCCACAAAGCTCAGGGTCATCAAGTTGATGCCAACGCCTAGGGACCCTAGCAGACAGGACAGAACTGCCCCTGTGACTGTTGGAGGTTGTACGCGTTTCCTCTCTCTCCCGAGGAGCCGCTGGTGGGCTTGAACTGCTGGCCTTGAGGATGGCAGCCCAACCCATAACCCCCGCACCACTGGTTAAATGACCGCGCCCGTGTGTTGAGCCCTGCTGAGAGGGTGGGTGAGCACTGGGCGTAGGAAGGTTCTGGGGGTGCATGTGCATGCACACGGGAGATGCCTTTGCCAGAGGGCGGGGGTGACCTTGCTCTGGTAGACTCTGTGGGTTTGGGCTGCTCACTGGATGGTTCTCTCTTGGAAACCATGTAGATCTGAGCTCGCCAGCCTCACAAGGGGAGGCTCCTTGTGTCCTTAAAGATACACAACCTCACAAACCCATAAGACCGGCTCTGCTCTCGGCCCTACAGGGGTGCACTGACTTGGCATTGCCATTGTGGCAGAGGGAGGTGGCAGGAAAACCAGGTAGACTAGGTGGCCGCGTGCTGATGAGAGACGAGGTCACAGCCCCTCTTATTTGTATGATTGTCCCAGACTCTCAGTGATGTCTCTGCTGCGCTCAGGGGCCTGGCTCTTCCTAGAAGACCTGATGAAATGAACCCCAAATAAAATGCCCAGGGCACTTGGGAGGAAGCCAGTGTGTCCTCTAGACGGCCATAGCACCAAGCTTTGCTCCATGGGCCCACCCTACCCTTTCAGTCCCACACTTCCTCTTTGAGCCTAAATGAGAAGATAAGGTTAAAACCCGGCCTGCCAGTGCGTGGGTTGGGCATCTGTCAACTCTCTTAATGCTCTCTGGTGTGGTGGGATGGGAGGTGGGGGGTGGGGGTTGCCCTGCTTCGCACCACCCCACGCCTGGCAGGTAACAGGCTCCCTGATAGCTCTCAGCTTAATGACCAGTGGAAAGACTCTGGCAGTTGAAGTCACACAGACCGATGTTACAGTTTACAAGATGCACTCCATAGACGCAGGCAGCAAACTGTGCCGATAAGTCCTCAGATCGCAAGAGACTGACTCACATATACTCTGTTCCAGACAAGCCTCGGAGACCCCATGGCTCCAGGTCCAGTCCCCTGTCAAAGCCGACACCACAGGAGGCACGCCACACAGGCTTCTTGGTCCCGGAGCAGACAAGAGTTATGTCCACACTAGACTGTGTGGCCCATTAAGGGTGCCATAGCGCTATGAAAAAGCTTGAAATCCTGAGAGAATGACCACCATGGAACACGGAGACATGGCATGAGCACAGCTGTTGGGAAAACGGAACCAACAGACTTGCTTGAGGCTGAGTGTCCCAAACCTCCACCCTGTAAAATCGCTAGGATCTGGGACTCGCACACCCAGAGCTATGCCTGCGCATTGACGATTCAGGGCAAAGACCGCACGCAATTCAACCTAACAAACCGTGCTCCTTTGTGACCCATATAAAAATATGATTATTACAAATATTCACAGTATTCCAGTATATCCAGAAGTGCCCCTTCAAAGTTGTTGGATGTACAGAAAGGCCCACGCTACATTAAGACCAGCAATGGACTAACTGACATTAGACTCGATTCATCCCTAACTGCCCAGACTGAGGAAGAGAACTTGCACACGATCCCAGGAAAACCTGTGTTCTGCTCTGTCCTTAGAAATGGAATGACCTCGTTTGGACCACTGTGGGCTCTGATGACCAGTTCCTGGCTCATGTCTGAAGACGGGTGGCTGGAAACAGCGCAAAGAGCCAGGGCAGAAAACCCAGAGCCCAAGACTCCAACTCAAGACTCTCAACTCCCTCAGGAGCTGTGTGACCTTGGCAGGGCCCTAGGCTGACCTGGGCCGCAACAGCCAAATAAAGAGTCTCCCCAGAAAGCAAGTCCATTGGGCGAGTCCTAGGAGTGAGGTCAGGCTGCCCCTGTGCCAACTCAGTTCATCCTCATGACCACCCGAGAGACAGGTGCTGTCGCCCCCGTCAGGGGCACGGGGCACTGCGGGGGAGGAGCCTACATCTGAGACTTGTGTACACTGTGAAGGGAGTGGCCATCTGAAGGGTGTGTGCACTGTGGAGGGGCAGCAAGGCCATGTGGTGAAGAGGAGGCAGAGGCCGACTGGAGCTTTGTCCCCCCTCCGGGCCATCTGCTCTGGGTGACCCTGAGGTTCCAGGTGATCCTCAAGATATCCCACGTGCTCTCTCTCTCTCTCTCTCTCTCTCTCTCTCTCAGGATGGTTTTGACTGGGCTTCACACTATTTGCCTGGGACTTGAAGCATCTCGTTTTTCAATGTTTCCTGAAAAGTGCAGGCTGACCTTCACCAGCACTGTACACAGAGAGAAGGAGAGACACTGTGTGTGTGTGTGTGTGTGTGTGTGTGTGTTCTGTCTAGTTTCCTCAAAGCCCCAAGGTGGAAAGGGCCACGATGTGTGTCTATTCAGAACCTAACAACTACCCACGGTCCCACCACTTTGAAGCACCCACTAGGAGCCTTCTGGGTGCTTCCTTCTCGCCCTCTTGCATACGCACATTATGACATCACCAAGACCACACAAGGCACATGAGTTTATAACCAGCTTGTTTCAATTAGCATTCAAATGGTAGGCATCTGCCTCCAGCGGGGTCTACTCCCTGTCAACACAGGCCAACGCATCAGCCACAACGCCACTGGGGCTCCTCAGGATGTTAGTAGCCGCACACTGCTGCATTGTTGGCATGGACTCCTTCACTCCGTTAGTGCCCTCCTTGTCTCCCGTTAAACCAGGCCCGGCTTTCCTCCACTATAGACAAGACCGAGATTAACATCTGTGTACCATGCAGGAAGGCTTCTGACCTATCAGATCCCAGACCAGACGTTTTGGGAATAACTGTGGTTTTCAGGCTGTCAGGAGGCATCTTTGTCAACAAAGAGTTTTTCAGAAAGACCTAAGCAATCCCTGTACCCATGGGCATAGCCCGGCTTGTTGGGTGCCAATTTCTCAGGGCAGAAAACGCAAACGATCTGAGGATGGGAGCCCAGTTTCTTCAATAAACGAGCGGCAGGAGGAGAAAAGGAAGGTGAGAGGCGATCGCGATTTAAAAGTTGAGGGACATACCAGCCCCCCCCCCCCCCCCCCCCGCGTAGTGCTTGTCTGTAGTCATCATCAAACATACTAACCGTCAAGACTTTTCAAACAACCCACCCACCCACCCAGGGTATTGGACCATTTGAATGAGCCAGACCAATCCCATGGCATCAAACCCATCTGGACTCACAGCGACCTCATAGGACAGAGTCGAACTGCACCACCACCTTTCCAAGGTTCTGACTCTTCACAAAGGCAGCCGGCCCCATGGTTCTCCAACAGAGTCACTGGTGCGGAAACTGGTGCCCGTTAGGTTAACAGAGGAAGAGGATGCCAATCCTTGGGTCACAAGGCCTCTTGATATGAGGGTCCTTGTTCATTTTGTTAAGTGGGTGATGTCAGGGTGGGAGGTCACGGGGAGAGGTCTCAGGTCAACCTCTTAGCAACATATGAGAGAAACGACAGGTTTGGGATTAAAGATTGTTCCCGTCCTTTCCTCTGAGAGAGAGATGGAGAAATTGCGGCAGGGAATAGAACAGATGACACGAGGCTGGACAGAATCGATGACTATTCAACGTGGGTGTTGGGAATGTGGAGTGTATCTTATGCCCCAAGTCCTTGTGTGCATCCCTGCAACACAACGTCAGGGCGGGACTACCGAAATGTGCATTGTCAGTCACCACTGCACCCGGGGGGAGACATGGTGTTTGTTTTCTCCATTTATAAACCTTGGGGCAAAAGAACAGACAAGGGCAGGGCTTCGTTGAAGAGGGCACCATGTGTACTCTGGGGCCGCAGGTACAGGGCTTGCCCAAAGGGACCCAGAGCTGGCACCCACTGGATTAGGCCAGGGCCTGAGCCCCTGCCCAGGCATCTGAACAAAGGGTCTTTGTGGGGCCCAGAAGCTTCCTGAAGCCCTGCCCGAAGCTTCCCAGGGTGACAAAGCGGAGCTCTTCTCCATATCCGTCTCTCAGAGATCCCGAGGTCCAGAAAGCACCCTGAGCCAGGGGCATCCTGGGAGCAGAAGGAACCCCATGCAATCTCTTGACCCCAGAGATATCACATACATACTTCATGCCAGCAGGGGTGGGTGTGGAAAAATCGAACCCAAGGTGTCTGCTCACACACAGCTTATGTATCTCCTGTCCCACCCAGACTGGGATTCCCCTGGGGGTGGGAACGAGGTCATACTCTTCTATCTCCAAGTTTCAGACTGAATCCCCCAGGAAGGAGGACGAGGACATTGAACAGTTCTGTCTCGCAGCGTCTGTGCAGAGGTCCCCGAGTCATGCCCCCAATCCATGAATGAACAGCAAATGCATGTGGTTGGTGGGGGCCAGCCAGCCGTTTGCGACACACCGTGATCTTATGCACTGCGACACACCGTGATCTTATGCACAACAGAGTTAAACACCTCCTGGCCCCTCCACGAAGGTCTTCCTCTTTTTGTTATTGAACCGCGATGTCCTTCTCCAGGGGCAGGTCCCTCCCAACCATGTCCCAAGTACACCGGACCTTCTCACCATCCGCCCTTCTAGCGGGCAGTCAGGGGGGGTCCTTCTCCCAGGACAGACCTGTTGGTGGTTCTTTTGACAGTCCACGGCATGTTCAATAGTCTTCGCCAGCACCATCATTCAAATGCATCGATTCTACCGCGGTCTTCCTTTTTTCCACAGCCAATTCTCACAAGGTCAACAAATGTGTGGACAGTTCTTCATAGCAAGATGGTTAACAAACCAAAACCCTGGCCACACAGCTGGGGCCAACGCTGGGACACAGAGAGAGCCTCCAAGGCAATAGGAATTCCCGGACCCTCCTCACTCCTCGTTGGACGTGTTGCCAGGGGAGACCATTCCCTGGAGAACGCAGTATGGTAAAGCAGAGGCAGAGTGAAAAAGAGGAAGGTCCTTGATGAGACGAACTGACACAGGGGCGGTCTCGCTGGGCTCCCAGGAAGGAAGGCCTATTTCATCCCATTGCCCATCGCGGGGCTATGGCCGGCCCTGCCTCGACGGCTCTCCATGACCCAACCTCATTCCTCAGCCTGGAGCCTCCTGACTGACCGCAGCGAGGAGCTTGGGTCATGGTTTTCAAAGCACGTGTGACCGTGGCATGCCTCCCTGTGAAATACTGACGTCCGACGTGTGATCCCATCCCCCAATTCACGCAAGCCCACCCGGAGCCCCAGCTCCAGCCTTCCTGTTTCTGGAAGACAAGAGAGACTTAGCAGGGAGACCGACCCTGAGTGCAGAGCTTGGGAAAGTGTCTCCTGCACCTCGATTTGATCTCTGCCCTCTTCAGAAACCAAGGCCCAGAGCCATGAAAGAAGCTGTTTCCAGCCCAGACCCAGGGAGGCAGCGACCTCCCCAGGCTGGGAGCCTCAGGCTGTGCCTGACACACACCTTGTGGCCATCTTCCTAGAGAAGAAAGAGACGATGGAAGGGGGGGGGGCTCCAGGACGGGAAGCCGGCTCCCCTGGCTGTCTGCTTCTCCGGTCCCCTCTGCACAGGGTAGCTTCCTGGCCAAAGGACCCCACCCTGCCCTCTGCATGCCCACATGAAAGCCCGCCTCAGAGGAAGCCCACACAGCCCCCCCCCACCCCCCCACCCCCGTTTTTCTGGCTACTTACTGGAGTGACTGCTCGCTCAGGACTGCTTGTCGTGGGAACTGGGAGTGGCTGCCCGATGGGCGGCACTCTGCCGGTCTGGTCTTCCCACACTGTGGTCAGGGCCTGTTCAGTGGCTGCAGA
>PVJH01038545.1:0-17087 GCA_004026705.1 Nesogale talazaci | reverse complement strand
AGCATCAAAATGAGCCCCGTCAGTCAGTCACACACAGCCGGACACAGGACAGGAACCCACTCACACAAAACCAGCTAGTGCACAGAGACCACAGGTGACGTGTGGCTACACAGGATCGGCAGGGAGGCAGGAAGGGGGATTCTGCTCCAGGGCACTCAGTTTATGCTCATGTGGAGAGCAATGTGGGAAAGGAAAGCAATTGCAATGTCAAGACAGTAATCAGTGTCCCCAGACGAGACGCGCCGCGATGGTTCAGAGGCACGTGTCTCGCTATGCGTCTACTCCCCGCTGACCAACGCTCTTGCCCTCGAACAGCCATCCAGCTAGCCTGCACGTGGACGTTGGAAGCCCCCATTAACAACACCAAAGCGTGAGGTGGGAGTGAAGTGTTAACTGGGCGGGGTCATGATTCTCGGTGGTTCGGCAGTTATATAAGGACTGCTGGTGAGTGAGTTATATAACCATGTTGGAAAGGGAGGAGAGCGTGTATATAGTTTCACTCTAATAGAAAAAAAAAAAAAAAGAAGGCACAGGGCAAATTCATAAGTGACCATGTAAGGTCATTCTGCGACAAGGGTCGGGGAGGGTTCAGAGAGAGGAGAAAGATATGAAATGTCTGGTTATTTTGCTTCCGCCCCTTGAACCACTGCCTCCTTTGCTAGGAGGCCCACACTGTTGGGTGGTGCCCAGCTATGGTCACGGAACACAGCCAGCCAAGCTTCTGTACAAGGACTCTGATCAGATTGGACTATTGAGTCGTATGATAGGCGAGTTAGATGCACACAAAACTATTTGGGTGGGGAAAAAAAAAGAATCCTAATCAAGTAAGGGAAAATGTAGAACAGAATTTCAAATGCTCATGGAATGTAGACTTTCTGGAGTTAGGGGAATAGGCTGAACCCCTGAACCTACTGCCCAGAGTATAGTTTCTTTAAATGTTTAAATATTAAACCAAACTTATCACCTGAAACCTTCTGAAAGGCAAGCCGTTGAGCTTAGCTAACGAAGAACTGTCCCTGTGGAACCAAACTGACACCACCACTCTGAGGATTAGACAGGAGCCAAAGGGCGCTGGCGATGACGTTCATGAGGGAAGAACAAGGAGAAGGAGGGTGCGAACGACTGCCTAACTCAGAGACTATTAAGCCAGCGAACGTAGAAAGTGTTGAAGCGATGTATGCACTGTGGTGTACGCTCTCCACAACAAAATCCCGTGGCAGGGCTGATTCTGCATCCTCAGCTCCAGCATGTACAGACGCTGGGTGACCAGAGAACAAGCTGACCAGCTGTGCCTCTGCCTCTCTCTCTCTCTCTCTCTCTCTCTCTCTCTCTCTCTCTCTCTGTGCTTTTCTATGTCCATTGGTCTGCCCGCTTTCTCCAGAGAGAGCAGATCCATCGAGGCACCGTGAGGCAGGAGAAGGCACCTGCACTTTAGAGGCTCATAGACCCAGGATCCGATCCTGACTACTGGCCGTTCGCCGGATGACCCAGAACTCCGGTTTCGGCATCTCAGGGTGGGTGGGACGTCGCCTTCGGAGGTGACCATATTGATGAGCACAGGGCGCAGCACCCAGTAGGTGCGGACTACAACTTTTGCTTTCTTTCCTTTACCTAGTTCAGGGGCTCTCTCTCCATTTCCCACCTGCCTTTCCCATCCCATCTTTCCCATGGCTGTCGCCTAGGGCTTTTGTTTTTAACTTCACAACCACAGGGTATATCCGAGACATTAAGGGTTACAAAATGTTACAGAGAGGGAGCCTGATCTTGTCCACGAAGCCTCTTCTCAGCCATCTGGTAGACACACCTCTCTCTGTTCCTCCTTCTTTCAGCACAGTGTTACGTAAGGTCACTAGCACCCCCAGGGGTACCCCACTCTGCAACCAGCCTCCTGCCCCAGACCATTCAGCGCTACTCATTCTGTGACGGAGAAGGCCGCCACTCAATCTCATGGTCTCAGTACTGCTGCCACCACATGCAGCCATTCAGGGGTCTCGAAAGCCTTCCACTCATGGCTCTTTTTTCTAGGTCAGCGGTTCTCAGCCTGGGGGTTGCGACCCTTTTGGGGGTCAAGTGACCCTTTCATAAGGGTAGCCAGATTCATAACAGTAGCAAAATGACAGTGATGAAGTAGCAACGAAAATAATTTTACTAAAGAGTACTAAAGAGTCGCAGCATTAGGAAGGTTGAGAACCACTGTTCTAGGTGGTCTCGACATTTTGCGGACTGTCATTTACATAGCAGATGATCAGTTTTCTGTTCAACAATTCAAACACATTTTGTTTCATTGCAATCTTCTCCCCACCTCCTCCCTGTGTTCCCTGCTTGTAAACCTCCTCCTTTCCTAACCCTTCGGACTTTAGGTGCTAAAGTCTGTGAGTTGAATGTCGGAAAGAAGAGAAACCAAACATCCCACCCATGTGGGGCCTGCCATGAGCAAAGACACAGGAAGCAGCTAAAGAGCACCTTGCCCGTGTTGCATAACCCGGATATTTTTGAGCCAAAAGGAACAGGGAGAAAAATCCGCAAGCAAACAAGCCAGGCCCAGCTATGACAAATAAGCCTCCTACTGAGAGCCGCCAGATCCTTGCAGCACAAGTGATCTCTTCCACAAAATTACCCTCTTGCGTTTCTTCCCACTATTTTAGGACAACATTAATTACTAGGAAGCAAGCAGAGGAACAACTGCCGGGGACAAGAATCTGTTTGTCGACAGCCATGCCCAACCTATTATTTCCAGGATAAACATTCCCACTGTCCATCAGTGTCCAGAAAAACAGGCTGGTTATTCGGTAGAGTTAAAAAAGAAACATGCAAGAGTGGTGTTTGTGTTGTACAAAATGTCTTCCCAAACCCTCCCAGAGAGACCAAGGGAAGACTTCTGCACAGGTCAGGGTTAACTGAAGGGCTTCACCTGTGTGCTTGGACCTGGACCCCAGGAGGCAGGAGTTAGATTATGAAGCTGGAGGGAGAAACAACCCTGAGGGAGGCTTGGAAAGGAGCCTCCTGAGCAACCAGGGGGCGTTCGCTAAGAATAGGATGTGTGCACATGCACAAGTGTATATTTCTCTATCTATCTATGTATCTGCAAATGAAACTACCCAAGTATAGAAGGTGTGGAAACAAAAACTGGTGTGTATGTGTGTGTGGGGTGGGGGGAGGGGGCGTGGGTGGTAATTTAATGGGTCATAGTGTCCAAAAGCTCCCCAAGCACCTGAGAGGTTTGGACAAGGCTTAGTGTGAGTGGTGCTCGTGAGACCAGACAGGCGTAGGGAAATTCTCCTTGAAGAGAAAAACCTACCAGAAGAGAACATCTGAAGATTAGAGGGACTCGAAGCCTTCTATTTGGGTAGGAGACAATATTTTGGCATGGGAGGGCCACGAGGATATCTAATTGACTATCATGAAGATGGAAGTACTTTATCTCACATAACTGCTGCAAAGCCTGCAAGAGTCAATTCATGTAGCGTACTCAGAAGGACACCTGGCACATGTTAAGTATGTGCGAGCTACACATTAATTATTTGTATTCTTAACCAATATTAATCACTTGTGGTTGGTGACACAAGACTCTCATGTTCAAAAGGTCAGAAGTAAGTCCTGTTTTTGAAATTCTAAAAGACTCACATATAGGCAATATCATATTCTAATCCTAGTATACTCTATGTGTACAAGTTGTGGGTTTTAGTTCAAAATAAGAAAGAACTTTTTAAGTTCTTTCTTTAATTCTTTTTAAGAATTAGATTTCCCGCCCCACCCCCCCAAGAAAAAAGGGCTGGGATGCCCCAAGTCATTATTAGGTATTTGGGCCAAGGTCCAGTGAAGCCCAGTCATGATAAGGGATGGGGAAGAGACACTAGGCGTGGCTTGGCCAGAATCAGGAAATCAGTCTTCCATGGCAGCACTACTTCCTCCAATGGACACAGTGGTTGAAGAGCACCAAGTTCAGGAGACTGCTGAGGCCATTTGGGGCCCATGAAAAGCGCTTTGGGACAAAGAACCATTAGGGTCTGTCATGGGCAGGGAAACAAGGAACAGTGCCCTAAGTGCCAGGATTTGGACTAGAGGACACCCAAAATGCCTCCCAACTTAAAGGCTTGACCTCTGATCTCCCAGAAAAGTCTCTATGCCCAAGAAAACATCAAGATAGAACCTCTGGTCACGTGTTTGGAAGTACAACCACAAAGCAAGAATCCTAAAGGACATTCGGGATAATAGCAATCTTTCTTTGGATGATAATGATTTCAACTGTCTGCTGGGATCTGCTACAAATGCCAATGTCAGCCAGATGTCTGGCACAGCCTGGAAAAGAGGAACTGTTCTCTGGGAGTTGAGAAGTGCGAACGGGGAGACTATATAGGATCGGGGCATTCTATTCCTAGCAATTTGTCACTGACTCACCAGGTAACCCTGGGCCAAAGTAGAGAGCTGTCAGGGCCAACTCTCTCTTCCCAGATGGAAAATAGGACAGGTGAGGTCACTAGTTATTTCTGTCCCCAAGAGACGCCTAAAGAGGGGACACTGTCTATTCACCCCTGATACACGGTCATAATTCTCACCAGGTGGATTTTAAAACACCAATGATGGGGTTAAACTAAAATGCTATAAAAACCCTTTTCAAACTTAATAGCACAGCAACAGCATTTCTTTCAGCATTATGTCCCAAGTTTTATGGGTAACATGCACAAACAAACGAACTGTCAATGAAACACAAACAGAATTCTGGCTATCTGAACTATTTATTGGATTAAACATAAAACTCTGTTTAGATTAACCGCCTCACCTCATTTATCCGTGTAGGTTCACTAGCCGTCAGTGAGTCACCAAACAGGGTTTTGTGCAGGGCTGTGAAAGCAGCCCATCAATTTAAATAGCAATGGCCAGGGTTTCAAGAACAGGTGTTAGAAAGGATGGGATTTCAGAGGTCGAGCTGAGCTTTTCATTCCATAACTCAAAAGCAGAGGACCACTTTTTAAAAATTGAATTAGCTGACTGTTCAAAAGTCATCATGAATTTTGGTACTCCACCACATAATCTGATCAAGATGCAGCCCTGTGCATTCAGTGAATTAGCATGGATGTTCTATGAGACAGGATAACTTAATATACTCTGGATAGGAATGCTGAAGAACAATCAGGCTCCATATCCACTCACCGTATATTCAGTGAGTTTTCCTGGGGCACAGGTCCATTCCTCGGTGCTCTCTGCTACCAAGTGCCACACAGGATAGAGATGAAAATGAGGGTCTGTGCCTTCACGAAACACTATTCTGATGTGACAAAGACCCTAACTCTACATTGAATGACCACCGTACCCTTTTTAAAACAAAAAATGCAGTTTCAAATGATAAAGAGATCTGATCTGGATCGAGCCACCAATTGCCATTTCCCTCTTGCTTCCCCTCACCTCTTCCAGGAGCCTTTGCTTGAGCTCCCGCTCTGTCTCCAGCTTCTGCTGCAAGCTGCGGGCGTTCATCTCAAGCATCGCGTGCTTCTTCTCCAGGTCGTTGAGCTGCACAGTTGGAGAGAGTGGTCAGGACATCATGCCGACATGTGCTATGGCGTGTGCTTATGCTTACGGCGTGTGGAAATACACACCACCTCCGCGTGCAAAGAATAATCGTGTTCGAAAGGTCGTAAAGCCAGCACTTGTGTGTTTGTAAGCGTATAGTGCCACAAAAGCTCTTGTCGTCAAAACATCTTCCACCTGTGATGACATGAGCACGGGAGTTATTCCTAAGGGGTGGGCCGCCCACGGGACTGTGCCAAGGTTGAAGAGGATGACTGCTTGTGTACTTATCTCGGCTGAATTTAATTCATCACATGTGCAATGCTGATTGTGCGCACTGCCCTGCATCGGGGCTTTGGGCATGAGTGGATGGCCACGCGGTGCCAGGCAACCGGCACTGGCTGAGAAAGGCAGGGAGAGGGGAGCTCACAATGAGACCCATACGCTGACTATGTATGATATGAGTCATAAGAGAGAAGGCCAACCCATGGCATCGCCCTGCCCACAGCCTTCAAGGGTGAGTAAGTAGGACCTGGCCACAGACGATGTCAAGAATGGTCAAGCAGAAAAGGTTCTTCTCATCGGAAAGTTTATTTCTAAATGAGAAAAAAGATGTCTTTCCTGAGAGTTAAAAAAAAAAAAATCATGCTAAGCTAGTCTTGAGGAAGTTTCCCCTTGAATCCAATAATGCTACCTATATGGATTTAGTTATGGATATAAAATAATTATGGGTATTCAAGAAGGTAAGTCAATTATAAGTTATCTAAAATGGCAAAAAATTAAAGGCAGCTTAAATTTCTAAGAGAAGAGCAATGATTAGATATAACGGAACATTGTAAACAACATTCAGTTGCTTTTCATAAGTCTCGTGTGCAAAGGATAACCAACCAGTAAGTCAGAAAAAGCGTCCAGATATATGATGTCTAAAAGAAAATACAAAAATGTAGAGATGACAGGGAGCCCGGGTGGTGCAGTGGCTATGAATTGACCTAAAAACGTAGAGATAAAAGAAACCTAACTTTTTTTTTTTTCGTGTACTAGGGTCAAAAGTTTTGCTACCAGGGTATCAGATCATATATGCACAGGATTATTCCACATGAAACAGGCCTGAACAGGCCTCTGTGACCGCAGAAGGCCGCAGACATGGGTTCTCCATGAAGGCTTGTCTCCGAGTTGTCAGGATGCCGCCAAACAACAGGTCCCCTCCAACCAGTGGCTTCCTAGGGGATCTGCTGAGTTCGGTCAATCCGGGACACAGAGGGTGAGGGTGACTGTTTTTGGATTCTACCAGGGTCCATCTTCATATATTTTCCCAAAGGATACAGGACCCCCATGAGGATTTAGCATGAAAGGGTTTTCAGAAATTTGAAAACTGCACCCAGTCAGGAGAAGGCCACGAAAGTCGTGCTGTGGAATTTATCTGCGTCGTGACAACACGCCAATGCTTCAAGGAAGCAAAGGCAACCACTGCAAAACCTTACTGCATCCTCCCCTCGACCCAGTTCTTACCCCATCAGACTTGTTTCTGTTCCCCAAATGCAAAGGACATTTAAAAGATACACAATTTTAGTCCCTTGAGAACGTCCAAACTGACGTTTTGACATGGCATAAGTTGAAGATTGCAGAATTATTCGGTGAAGGGTTGAGAGATGGAACCTTTACCAACTTCAGAAATGTATAGACCTAGACGGATGATATGCTCAGAAACAACAGCCTCACTTTTGGTTTTCTGAATTTAATAAGGGCATGACCTTCGAGCATTACTTTTTGACTTACCATGCTCTCAAAATTGCATAGGAAAATACATGACACACTGCAGAAAGAAGACTGCAAACACCTTCACCAATATCACACTAGTGATGGGTCATCAATTTATCCTCCTTTCTTTTCAGTCGTTTCTGTCTCTTCTATGATGACCCCAGATAGATACTTTGATGATCGACAAATGACAGTTGGAGAAAACACAAAATTCAGATGGCTGAGGTGTGTGTGTGTGTGTGTGTGTGTGCAAAACGAAGTACTCTGTCAACAACAACAAAGACCTCACTGCCATCCTCCATGCTGACTCATGGCGACCCCCTGTGGATTTCCAAGCCTATTAACTGTTGACAGGAATAGAAAGCTCAGTGTGTGTCCTACAGAATGGTGGTGGTTTTGAACTGCCAGCCAATGCATCCTGTCATCCTGGAAACGCCTGGACTAATTGCCCTCTCAAAACTCTTAAATATAATCTCCAATTTGGAGTGTTGCTTGCACACAGAAAGAACACAGTGTGGTCACGGAGTTTCGGTGGGAAGAACTGAGAGGTGGCTGTGGTATTCAAAGAGCTGAACCCAGAGCAGCTGAGCT
The DNA here is from genome assembly GCA_004026705.1 of Nesogale talazaci. Lineage (NCBI taxonomy): Eukaryota > Metazoa > Chordata > Mammalia > Afrosoricida > Tenrecidae > Nesogale > Nesogale talazaci. Next base: position 9,233 of record PVJH01038545.1, on the reverse strand, counting down.
TTCAGTGTAGCCCCAAGATGAGTACTTTCTCCACGACCTCTGACTTCCAGGCTCAGACAGCAGCCACGAAGAAGTCAATGGCCTGCGCCCCAAAGCCTGAACTTAACAGACCCACCCAGGGGGGCTACCCATGGTGCAACCTTGGTGGATTATGCTAGTGGAGGGCATGAAGAACGTCTATTGTGAAGGCTGTCTAGATGTCTATCACCGCCTCCAGAACCACAGTGGGGTGGAGGGGTGGGGAGTGGGGGTAGAGAACCCCCCTAAAAGGAGAGTGCTGGGCATGGACCTTGTCGGAGAGGCTCTCGGCTTTCAGTTTCTGCTCCTTTAGGGCCTGCTGCAGCGCCAGGATCTCCGCCTTGTGCTCCTTCACCGCCAGCTCCACCACCTGGCGAGACTCGGTGATCCGCTGGTCGGCCCTCGCCCTGCCAGGAAGACAGGGGCCTGCTTCAGAGCCCATCCCACCCCCACAGGTCTCCGACCCTGACGGGCAGGCAGCCTGTGGACTGATGCCAAGCTCTGGTTCCCTGACAGCTCACAGAGCACAGCTTGACCCACTTTGGACCTTGGATAACAGAACTCTGGAAGGGAAAGTGCCTGTGAATATTCACGTGGAATGGCCAAAGGGAAAATGCATCCCAAACCTAATGGGCTTAATAGGACGTGTCAAAACTGCACCCCCCCGCCCCCCAACTGTCTTCTGGGGACAATTTGAAGGTGTCCCCAGGTCCACTGAGGGTCCTTGGGACACAAAGCACGAGGAGAGGCCTCAGTTGAAAAGACATCTCGTGCAAGAAGTATTCTAGGGTGCTGAGGAAAGGCATACACATTCAGCTGTCATCAGTCACCCTGATTCACCCACACACAACTTTGGAAGTCGATCCCTGGGCCTTTCTTCCTAGTCTCTCTTAGCCTGGAAGCTCTGCTGAAGTGGACTCAGCCTCGGAGCAGCACGTGAGGCACCCTGTGGGGGAGCCGAGGCCAGGTCTTCCACCACAGAGAGTGGAGCATCGGACACTGAGCCACAGCTGCCCCGAGTCATGAGCTTGTCAAGAGAACAGACGGACAAGTCACACCCGCTCCCCCTTGGGGGATGCGTCTCGCCCACTTCCACAACTTTGCTTAGATGCAGGAACTTCCAAGGGCTTGTAGACAAATGGAATGGAAGATAATGGAATTTTCTGACACTTTTTGACGTCCCCTTGTACAGCCCCCTCCTCTGGGGATGCTCTCCTTCCCTAGTCTATAAATGTCCTCCAGAAAGTCAAGGCCATGTCCTCTTCTCAAAAGTTGCCTCTCCTTGCCCTGTCCCTTCTGGCCTATATACAGTCCTCTCTCTGGGTGACAAATACTTGGACACCGGGCTATCTCATCCAGCAGACCCTGGCCCCTTGAGGACAAGGGCTATGGATTCCCTTCTCCCTCATCTCAGTACCTGGCTGAGGTCATTAAATAAACACATTAAGCCAACATCTTCCACAGTCGCTTTTCCAAGGAGACATAGAAATAATTTGCCCTCCCATGTGTATTTCTTGGTGAGGAAAACAGATTCCTAGCCCCCAAACTGCCTGGAAACAGGACCCTGGAAACAGCTGGGAGAGGCGCAGGGCTAGCGGATGGCCACTGGGGAGGGGGACTGGGGCGGGGGGGTGAAGGGAGACAGTGGGAGAGCAGAGAGAACTCATGGCGAGGATGGGGAGACCAACAATGAACAGAGAGAGGCAGCGATCGCGAACACCGATGAGATTTCTACCCGTCTCCCTGGGGGTGTAAGGACTGTCCTTGGCTGCCTCTAATCGTCTCTCTCCTGGGCTTGCATTGATTATTCATCCAGCACACTTATCTGAGCCTGCTGTGGCCAGGTAAGCGTGGGAGACAAGCGAGTGAGTCCGACAGAGTCCAACTGGGTCATGAATTTTTCCAGGCCGTGTTTATCTTGCAAAAGGAGGTCGGCGCCGTATCCAGGGAGGTCGGGTCTAGGGGCAGGTGCTGAGCGAGAATATGAGGGGGGTGGGGTGCAAGTCAGCTGAGCAGACAGGGGTCCCGGGGATGACACCAGCCCATGTGGTGCCTCTGCGTAAATGGGGAGAGGACACCCCAGCCCTTCTTCAAGACAAATTGCTTATCTGCTGAAACCTGCCCCGATGCTACTGATTTTCTTAGAACAAAGCGGTTCTCTGCTGTGAGCTATAAAACCATTTGTCAAATCCTTTGATAATAAATCTTCAAGTCTACTGGATAGTCAGAAGACGTGAAGATGGCGAGATTCTGTCTCATTGACTGGGACCGATCTTGGAGAAGGGCACCGTGCTTCAAACAACAGAGGATCAGTGAAAAGGAGGAAGATCGTTAATGAGGTGGACTGACACAGTAGCTGCAACCATGGACTCCAATCTAACAGTGGCTGCAAGGTAGGTGGGGGATCAGGCAGTGTCTCATGCTGGGGCACAGGGGGTCACGAAGAGTAAGAACTGAATGGACACCACTCCTGGAACTGGTGGTACCCAAGCCGGGAGCAGGGAACCCCAGGTTGGAGGAGCTGTGGCAATAACAGAGGGGAGGCCGAGTGAGGCTGCCTGGGGGAACGCTCACGGCCCGGACTCTTCACGTAGCACACTGCGCTCAGCCGGAGGTGGCTCTGCTCTCCCCAGGGGCCACTGAGCAACACCTGGAGACATTTGGGGCCATCACCACAGGGAGGAGAGATGCTACTGGCATCTCATGGGAGACGCCCAGGATACTGCTCAGCAATCCACTGTGTCAGGACTGCCACCACCACAAATAATTCACCAGGCCCAAAAGTCAAGAGCATACAGGGTGGACAAGTTGTGCTGCAGAAGGAAGACGCGCCTTAGCCATGATCAGAATTACATGGGGATGACCTTGCTACATGGTTGCGGTTTTAAGAAACCCGGTGACAGGTATTTCTGAAAAAGAGAACACCTGAGGGATTCGCCCTGTTCAACTCCCAGGCCTCAACACAGGGCACCACTGCTTCAGAATCCAACCGGCCCACCCGTATTCCCCACCACGGTCACCAAGCCTCCTCGTTGGCCCAGGATTCCCCAAATGTCTGCCCTGAAGCCTTACATGCAGGAAACCTGGGAGGCCAGCCTGTGCACGAGCAGACCTGGCCCCAGTCACCGGATACCCGGTCCCGGGAGCGCGAGCCCCACCTGCTCTGCTTTTCGGTGTCCAGCATCCTCTGCAGCTCCCGCACGCGACACTCAAACTGAGACTTCTCATCCCCGAGGACGCTCCGCCAGGCCTCCCACTGCCGCTCCTTCTCCAGCAGCTCGTCGTTCAGGGCCTCCAGGTCCATGACCTGCTCTTCCAGCATTGTGCATGTGGTCTTCAGAGCCTCCATCGTCTGCAAATCAGTACCCCTGAGTCGTGCCTTGTACCAAACGAGGATTTCCCAGTGTTACCTTTGTCGGATCAGTTTTAGAAAAGCACGCGTCTAAGACAGTCCAAGTCGTTCCTCTCTGTCTTCTAGGGCCCGAGGGGACTGGGGGAGCATGGAGGAAGGTCCGCATCTTGGCAGAACCCAAGGGCAGAGGAGGGAAACCACACTTGCATGCAAAATGGTACCTAGTGGCCCCTGGGAACGTTCTCATTGTCACTCATCCACCTTGAAATTATTCCCACAAGTTTGAAACCCCAGAACTTTCAAAACATGACTGTGCAAAGAGCCATTTCCTGAAACCCTCAGGAGAGGTACACCAGGCCGCCGCTGCCACCACCACCAGCTGCTGGTCAGCCAGCCCCAACTCATCTGGCCTGTGGGGGGACCAGGTGGGGGGCTGTGTTCTACAGGACTGTCCCTGGCTGACTTGGAAGTAAGGCCACCAGGTATGTCTTCTGGGGGGGGCCTGTGAGCAGACTCAGCTCACAATTAGCAGCCGAGCGAGTGTGGTGACCAGTTTGATCCAGCCAGGACCAGGCACCCTCCGACAACGTCCCCCAGGGGGCGCTCCACCTCGCTCCTTGCTCCTCCTCCCTCCTGGCTCCAGACAGCTCCCGCTCTCCTCACTTGCTTCTGGCTGGTGAGCTGCATCTCCCTCTCGGTGATTTCCCGGCGGAGATGGTCCACTTCGCTCCGCAGCTGCACGATCTCGTCGCTGGCGCCAGAGGCTTCGTCGAGTTGTTTGGACAGGTAGAAGTTTTGGTTGTTGAGTTCAGCGTTGTCCTCCGTCAGCTGATTCAGCTGCTCTTCCAGGTCGGTGATGACCTGGAAGAGGAAGAGAACTTGCTTACAAGTCAAGCGGGCCCCGCAGCCACACCCACTGCCCTCCAGCCGCTTCCCCCTCACAGCAGCCCTAGGAGACAGGGGGGACTCGCCACTGGGAGCGGATGAGGCGAGAAAGCTGGATGGAACCACTGATTCTTTGGTCAGCGGCCCCACGTTTAACGCACCGTGCCGCCAAGGCTGCTTCACGCCAAGCAAACCACTTGTAAGCAAGAAACTGCTGCAAGAACCACTGACTTTTGGAGGCCTCAGCAACACACGTACAGCTCAAGGGTTTGCAGGCCCGGCGCCAAGAGTCCACACCAAGTCATCTCCTGATTATTTAACACACACGCACACCACGGAGTGGAAACCGGCCTTGGGGAATGTCTTGGTTGTGCTCTAACTCTAGATTCGTCTGGAAAACTGAGCAGCTGCAAGTCAATCCAAAGTGATGGCTGTCCCAGAAGGGTCGGCTTGGAAAGCGATCAAAGTGACAGCACCAGGCAGAAAATGCAAACCCAGGAAAGAGGACGGACAGAGACACTGGTGTCACATCAGTGAAGTGAGCTCCAGCTGCCCCGGCCAGCGTCTCGGGCACAGAGTCAGAATCAACCCGGGAGCCAACAGGGCGGAGCAGAACAGCCCCTATGGATTCGGAGACAGCACCGATGTGTGCGGGAGCTGAGGGCTGCAGCTTTCGCGGGGCTCCAAGTGCGGAGATGCCACAGCAGTAGGAAGGAAGGCCAACTTCTTCCCAGGGCAGGCTGGCAGTGAAGGGCACTAAGAAACTCCTCCAGCAAAACCACGGGTAATAAATTTGATTTCATGCGACAAAGGCAAAGAGATAGTCTTTGGAAGTGCAGAACAATCCCGAGAAGCCATTATGGAATAAGAGCCCCACACTAACGGCATGAACTGTACGGTCAGCGAACAGAAGATGGGGCGGCACAAGCAGGAAACTGTCATTTCATTGAGAGATTTAATCTGCTTTGGGGAAATTATTCCCTGTTCGGTGTTAGAATGGCTTCAATTTCAGCACATCCAGCGTTTCATTCTCTTGGCCAAGGTTCACTATCAACTCTTGCGGGGAGTTTATAATACATAATACTTCTCGAAGCTTAAGGGCAATTTTCTAATAATAGTTAGAATGAGGCACATAGGCAGTAAATTAAATTTTATGTAACCAAAAAAAAAACAAACCCAAGGCAAATTAAAAGGCAATGCTTTTAAGCCTCTGATTATTAATTGTTTCCAATTTCCAAAGCCAGAGTCAACTCAGCTTATTAAACGTAGCCACTGCTTCCACAACAAATCCTGCTTTCGCTTGTTGGATAACCGAGCAAAGGAAGAAGAAAACAATGCTCCCCAGGCCTACAAGTCTCACAAACATCCGGGGAGCCCCTTTGGTTCAAAGTGATGCGGAATACTAGATCTCCCCTCTTTGTGTTAACTGTGCTGGTCATCTCTTCATGCACTGAGTCGGTTAGTCTTATGTGGGTAGTGTCAAAAGCCATGTGGATTCCTGGGGCACAATGCCAACAACCAGAGGGTGTCGAGAGGCTATCTGTCCAGGCTGCTAGCAGTGAGTCCTCTACTAGGAGAAAAAAAAAAAATGACAAGTCCGTCACTCCGGAAAATTCCAAACCTGTTGCCATCAAGTTGATTCTGACTCGCAGTGACCGGTTTTGAGGTCACGCATTGTTAGGGCAGTGGAGAGCCTGGTGAGCTTGAACTGCTGACCTCGCCTTGGCAGCCCAAGGCGTAACATGCCACGCTATCATCGCCTACGATCAGAAACCATCAATAAGTTCTAGTGGTTCTAGTGGTCAACCTTTTTCTGTGTGTGGCTCCTAACTCTGCTCGTTGCCAGGGTTTGCTATGCTAAACATGTGAAGGCCTCCATGTAACAGTTTTCTCTCGCTACTTCTTTCCCAGAGAGAAACAAGACTGGGACAAGAAGCCTAGTATACAAACTCTAAAACACAGCCTTGTCTCCCCTGGGCCAAAGCACTGCCCCAAAGGCCCCACAGAGGCCACTTTGAACCATGCCAGGCTGGTGTCTCCAGGTGTGACTCACGGATAAGCACTATCTTACTGACTACCTGACCAGTTGGAATTTAGAAGCTTTGGGGGATCTGCGTGCATACTATTTACGTGATTTCAATATGTCATGCAAAATAAACAGAATAAAAGCAGGTGATCAAGAAAATACCCTTGATTTTTTTTTGGGGGGGGCGGCATCACTGCTCTCCGGTGGTGGGAGTAGGAGGCCCAGCCCCACAGCTGGAATTGAACCTCCGTCCCAGTGGGCCGCAGTCCCGCGCACAACCACTACACCACCGGGGCTCAGCCCAATACCCTTGATTTTAAAGGTGACTATGGGACCACCCAAGAAACAGAGATCTAGTAGCAAATGTCCAGCTGTGCATCATCTCGTTGAATTATGGAATGCTATGACATCTGCATGCACTCCCAATAAAATTATGAATAAAAAAGCAGCAGCAGCAGCAGAGACCCACCCACTTTTTACATTGTAAGAATGTATCACTTGAAGGCAGGTTTAAGATATGGGCACCCACTTCCTTTCTCTGATTCAGTGGGGAGAGGAGGAAGCCATGTCTTATGAGCCCATTCCTGCCACCCTTCTCCTCCCAAAGTGAGGCTGCAGAGTGCTCACGAAGCCTTTGAATATGTCACCGGGCTCCGCATCCGGTTTTCAAGGGCCTCAGGTCTGGTTTCCAGCTGCACTCTCTGATCGCCTGCTCTGTCTTGACAAAAAGATGGTGTGTTTGTTTGATGGATTCTGCCAGCTCCAGCCATGACAGGTGGCATGTGTGATCCTGTTGTGTGAGTTCCTGGAGTTCTGTTATTAAGTGTTAGGCACACCCACCCACCCACACATTACTTGATTCCTGTGTTACAGATCGGAAGATTGGAGCAACACAGAAGTAAGCAATTTGCCCAAGGCCACACTGCTAGTAAATAACCAAGCCAGGACTTGAAGCCAGGGCCTCTGACTCCTGAAGCTGCAACCTTGGCCGCTACAGCTCCCCTGATTTGGAGGGAAGTGTCGATTCTGTGCTCATTGAAACCCCTGTGGGTACTGCTTCTGGATTCCGAACCCAGCAATGTGTCCCGGGAGTTCTCCTCTCGCCCCCGCCCCCCACGGGACACCACTGCTGTTACGTAGACGTCACCATTCTTTCAGTCCCACAAAGAGTGGGCCAAACAGAGCCTCTGGAGATGCTGAATCTGTCGCCATGGTACAGACGATGAAGACAGTGATGTCGTCACCCAGGGGCAAGCAGCAATTCCTGAGAGGCTGTTTCTAAAGGTAAGAGTGTGAGGGCTGAGCCCCGGTGGCGTAGTGGTTGTGTGCGGGACTGCGGCCCACTGGGATGGAGGTTCCATTCCAGCTCCACAAGAGCAAAGGCTGGACCTCCTACTCCCACCACCTGAGGGCAGTGATGCCCCATAAAAACAAACAAACAAACAAAAAGAGATACTGGGGTGGTCTTAAGAAAGAATAGGGATATAAAGTAAATTTCCTCTCAGTGTAAAAACAAATAAACAAACCAGAATACCACACCACTTCTGTGGCGGGTTATCTGCTGCGTTCTCCAGGCTGGTGTGCGAACCCCACTGTACTGGAGAGTGGGTGTCAGCCTCTCATACCAAATGGGTGGCCAGCGCCGAGGGCACGCCTGGGTCAGCACGCAGCAGGACACGTTGGCACACGGAGACCAGGGAGATGACGAATGTTGGGCTGGAGAGACACACGACTGGCGTCCTATTTTAATGCCTGGCTCTTTTGAAGGCGGCTATTTGCATATTATTTATTTTTAATCTTATAGCTTGGCAGATTGATTCATAATTAAAACTGTGTCATATGTTTGCCCACCAACTCCTCTCCAAAACAGACTTAGGTGGGGTTTGAGGTGACAGATTGAAACTGATCCTTTTTTAAGATCTCTTCAAAATATAGAGCTGGCTTGAGCTTGAAGCCCTGCCTTCGTGTGAGCTCCCTGTCCCTGGGGCCTCTGGACAGCCGGGTGGCCGTGGGGGCGCCACCAGGCACGAGCAGCCGACGTTGCCCGGCAGAGACAGTCGGGAAGAGAGTGGAGCCCTTCCCTCTCCGCCACAGTGGCTTCAAGGCAATAACTGGATCGACTCTGCCTGTTGACTCCTAAAGCGGTGCTCCCCCATCTTTTTAAAGCGGCAGAACCATTTCCTGGACCATAAAATAAGGGTGGACAGGACACCTGAAAAAACAGGGCAGGGGGGAGATGAGGACAAGGCAAACATTTCCCACAAGCAGATGGCAGGCAGCTGGGAAGTGATAAGGCTTCAGCCTGCCAGAGTCGGGAGACAAAGGGTCCTAGGACTGCTGTCATCAGGGGAGCCGGCCTGGCAGGCCTTCGGCGAGCCCTGTTTCATGTGTGTCTTGTGGGGGCCACAGGAGGCAGGGCTCATGGTCAAATCACGTGATACTGTTCCTCCAGCACGAAGGCGTCTCTGAACCACAGGGCTTCTTCTCCTCACTCAGACCCCAAAAAGCAGTGAGCAAATCCACTGTGCATCTTATACTCCGTGGGTACTGAACTTGAGGATAAACAACTTCATCTCAAGAGAGAAACAGAGGTTTGGAAAGATAACGTCACACTGGTTGCCAAGAGGCCAATTTGGAACCTGAAACTGATCTGCCAGATTCTAACCCATGGTGGGAACCACTAAATCACACAGCTTCTCGTGCCAGAATGTGGCTGAGGGGGAACCCCAAAAGCTTCTCCACAAAATAGCAGTACTTAGTTAAGCAAGGGTTAAAAGACATTGGTCCCAGCAAATGCAACTTAAAGGGATGAGGAGGGTATAAAAGTTCATTATGTTTTATATGACCAGGAATGGTGCTGGAGGTGGAGGTGGTGGAGGTGGTGATGGAGGTGGAGATGGAGGTGGAGGTGGTGGAGGTAGAGGTGGAGGTAGTGGTGGAGGTGGAGGTGGA
>PVJH01038544.1:0-17094 GCA_004026705.1 Nesogale talazaci | reverse complement strand
CTCCTCTGCAGGGTCTTAGATAAACCTAAAAGTCCTTGGTATTTACGGCCAGTTCGGAACGCAAACACCACCTAATCAGAACAAATTGCGCCTGTGGGGGCAGAGTGAAAATTTACAGAGCTCAGGCAATAAAGATTGAGACAATGGCCAGGCCTTAATGACTCCAGGCAGGCAAGGTTATGGCCAGGCCTCATGGCTCTAGTCACGCAAAGTTATGGCCGGGCCTGTCGGCCCCAGACATACATACATATGAGTTTCTGTAAATTTGTTTCTCTAACCTTCCCAGACTAGCACAGTCAGGTCTGTCAGGTCTGAAGCAATGACCTTAGCTCACAGATCGAAACACTGCCAAGTCCTGCATCATCCTTACTTACCACTGTGGCTAAGTCTGAGCACATCATGCAGTCAATGGGTTCATCCATCCTCTTGAGAGTTTTCCTCTTTGACTTGCTCTACAACTTTTCCTTCCATGTTTTATTTTTCCAGGGACTGTCACTCCAATAACATGTCCAAGCTACATGAGATAAAGTCTTGCTGTCCTTGAACCCAAAGAACATCTGAGCAGTACATTTTTCAAGGCAGATTTGTCTGTTCTTCTGGCAATCCATGGTACTAGCAGCACCCTCTACTAGTACCTTAGTCCAAATGAGGACAATGTGGTCACTAAATTCAGTTTGAGTCTTCACATACTTTCAGGCTCAATTGCTTATTTCTGATCACAGACCTGCAATGTCAAAAAGGTCACGTAAGCAAATTCTGAAGGGGTTGGTGAGTCTCTTCTGGATAAGAGAGGAGAGATTTATTAACTTCAGCCCTTCCTCAAGAACTGACTTATCCTGGATTGCCTTTGACAAGTGTTGGAGTATTAGGCTACCATTTTGTGACTCATCCCTGGAATATAGAGGGCTGTGATCCCATGTTGTAAGGTTTTAAAACTTCATTTTTGTCCCTTTCCTAATCAGGATCCACCTCTTCCTTCTGAAACTGTGTTTAATCAGTCTACCAGAAGCCACGATGTTGAGAGTCACCCCCTCCACCACCACGTTTTTTTCTGTGAAGAGAGCAACAGAGCTCTCTTTGAACATGGAGGGATTTCTACAAAAAAGAAGGGCAGATTCCAACTTTTAAAAATTGCATATTATTTCTATTTAATTTGAACTGACTTTTAAAATCAGCATAGCTCAGGAAAACTCCAGGCATCCTCCTTCCTTCCTCCCACTCACTCTCATAACAGCTGTGAGGAAAAGCATTCATTCTCACCCCCAATATTTCAAAGCTAAATGAGTTTCAAATTACTCAATATTTACAAAGTGACTTTTAGATTGTTTTATCTATTTGAGACAAAAGTAGTAAAGATAAAATAATTGCAGTTTTCTTTTTTATTAAATAATTTTATTGAGGCCTCGTGTATATCTAATCACAATGTACATATTCATACATACATTGTGTCAGTATTTACATCTTTTTCTTTTTTTGATTGGGGGCTCATATAGACTTATAACAATCCATACATACATTCATTTTGTCAAACACCTTTGTGCATTTGGTGCCATCATCCTTAAAATACTTGTTTTGTACTTGAGCCCTTGGTATCAGCTTCTCATTTTTCCCTCCCTCCCTGCTCCCTCAGGAACCCTTGATAAATTATTGTTATTTTGTCATATCTTACACTGTCTGACATCTCCTTTCACCCTCTTTTATGTTGTCAATCCCTCAGGGAAGAGGTTATATGTTGATCCTTAATATTCAGTTCCCCCATTGTACCCCATTTTCTTTCCACCCTCCCAGTTCTAGATTTCCTGTGTTTCCAGTTCCTATCTCTTCCAGTGTACATCCTCTAGACTAGCCCTATTTGTAAGGTAGAATTGAGATCATGATAATTGGGGCAGCGGAGTGTGGGGGAAGAAGCATTTAGGAACTAGAGGAAAGTTGTATGTTTCATCATTGCTACACTGTACCCTTACTGGATTGTCTCCTTTCTATGACCCTTCTGTAAGGGGATGTCCAGTTGCCTACAGATGGATCTTGGGTTCCCAATCTGCACTCCCCCCCATTAAAATTATTTGAATTTTTGCCCTTTGATGCCTGATCCCTGAACCCTTTGACACCTACTGAGTGCAAGGCTGGTGTGTTTCTTCCATGCAGGCTTTGTTGCTCCTGAGCAAGATGGCTTCTTGTTTACTTTCAAATCTTTAAGAACCCAGATGCTATATCTTTTCATAGCTGAGCACCATCAGCTTTCTTCACCACTTTTGCTTATGCACACATTTGTCTTGAGCATTTGTATTGGGAAGATGAGCACACACTGAATAATTGAAGTTTTCCTGGAAATTCCAGTTTTTTAAATTTAAACTCTGAAAATTTTCTTCACTGTCTTGCTTTGTACATCTTTACAGTTATTATTGTTGGGCTGAGACCCGGTGGTGTAAGTGGTTGATTGTCAGGACTGACGCCCGCAGGCTTGGTGGTTCAAATCCAGCTATGGCTCTCAGGAACAGCGCTGGGTAGCTCCTATGACCACCATATGGCAGTGGTGCCTCCCCCAAACAAACAAGCAAACAAAAAACAAACCAAAACAAACAATTATTGTCCACTCCACGATTTCTTGATTCCGTCAATAAGTTTTTTTAAATATTACCTCAAACTTCAATTTGGTCTTTGGAAAGAGGAGCAAAAAAAGATAATACTATGTATATTTCTTTTTTTTTCTGTATAAGAGAGAGCTTTATATCAAGAAGTAATTATACATCAATAAAACATTCCATCCCGGGCTGAGCCCCGGTGGCGTAGTGGTTGTGCGTGGGACTGTGGCCCATTGGGATGAAGCTTCAATTCCAGCAGTGGGGCTGAGCCTCTTACTCCCACCACCAGATAGCAGTGATGCCAGAAAAACCCAAAACATTCCATCCCAGCACAACTCAAGCCCATAAGTCTGATATTAGTCCATAAGTCTCTCTTCAGACTCACAAAGCCACATGCAATGATACAGAATGCGGGAAGATCACAGACCAGTGGGTGCAAAGTCTTGTGGATCCAATGGCAGTGGATGCATCCCTAAGGCTCATACAGGTCTCCACATGTTGTCAAGAGGAAGGTGACGGAAGAGAATGTGGGGGTGGGGAGGCTCCCTGACCCCCTTATGATGAGATCATGTCCACCATCAGGCTGTGACCTGATTGACAGGTTACACCCCACCCCTACACTTCAAGTTGGTACAAAATTATGTAACTACCTACTTTGTAACATGCCACTGAGTTGTAAATGTAAAGTGAAATGAAACGGCAAGTGTTTTATCATGTGTACTCACCACAATTTAATAAGAGAGCACAGTTTTTTAAGTTTCTATTTTTAGCACAACTGCCTTTTTCAGAAAGGGAGCCCTGGTGATGCTGAGTGTAGTGTTCAGCTGCTAACTCTAAGGGATATGATATGCAACCTGCCAGTCATGCTACAGGAGAAAGATGTGGGAGTCTTGTCTATAAAGATCTGTAGCCTTGGAAACTCTATGAGGCAATTCTGCTCTGTGCTGCAGGGTCACTGTGAGTGGGAATTAGGTCTAGTTTGGCTTTGAGTCTTTGACAGGATGGATAGCCATCTTGTCTTCAGCTAGCTAGGACACATTGAGCCCTAGTACAAATGAGCCCTCTGTCTTAATTCTCTAGTGCTGCTCTAACATACATACCAAATGTGGATGACTTTAACAAAGAGAAAGTATTTTCTCTCTTTTTTCTGTGGGCATCACTGCCCCCTCATAGGAGTAGGAGGCCCAGCCTTGCTTCTGGAGAGCTGCTGCTGCATATGAACCGCCAACCCTGTGAGCCAAAGTCCCTCATACAACCACTAGCCAATGCTGCTCAGCCCGAATACTATGTACGTTTCTTGAGAAATTATGTCTATCAATCACTGCCAAATTCCTTTTAAAAAAGAAAAACAAAACAATACCAATTTGCCTGACTGCCATCTATGGAAAAAGTTATCTTTTTATTTTCAATAGCTAAACTTTTGTGGCAAGATTACATTTGTTCCAAATATAATAAATAGCTAGAGAGAATCTGACTACAGAAAAAGAACTGCAGGAGACTGCATGTTAATTCAGGGACTGTTCCAATTCTTACCCCTGGTCTAGGGAAACTGAGAGGGAAAAATCCCTATCAATCCCAGGGCTGAAGGGAAAAACAGAGTGGGACTGTTCCCATAGTTAAACCCCTATAAGAGGTCATGTTAACCCAAAACATGAGCCATGGCTAAGAACATTATAGTTCGTTATATTTAGAGAGTTAAGATAATATTAAGAACAGCACGTTTGGAACAAGAACCTTGAAAAGTCAGTAAGACTTTATCAACATTCTGTATTCAAGATAGTATTGCTCATAACTCAGAAGATGTTATGAGAACAGTAAATGTGTGCCAAAATATTTTTTGAATGCTTGCCTGAATACAGTGTATAAAAGATATGAGCTCTGAATAAACCACTCCCATTGCTTGCAGCAGAGAAAGTCTCAGTTGCTTCTTTGGTCCTCCTGAACCCCACTTATTTATTTTACAGGTCTCTCTCCAGACTTCTAACCCATATTGCTAGGAGCCAGGCTCCGGCAAAGAATAATCAAGAACATTGAACATAATGTTTGAGATGATTCCACAACCTGCTTAAATATGTGTAATAATGTAAAACCCACAGCTTGTCCAATATCCCCTTGGTTATGGGAGATTGCCACAGGATGTTGGAAGACCTCATTTTTCACCTATAATTAGTCTGCATGCTTCTTCCTGAGACCCTGCCTCTGTTGAACCCTTTCATCAGAAAAACATTCCGTCACACCGGAGGAGTATCAGTTTTGGTGAAACATGGCCAGACTCACATGTCCACAAAAGACATCCCCAACCTTCGGGTCACAGATCACATGAACCAGAAGAATTTTGTTAGAGGAAGCAAAAGTCACTATAGATACATCACCAGAACAATAAGACGACATTTGGAATCAAGGACTACCAGGAACCCTGTCTTGTTAAGATTTATAACCCTTCAGGGCATGGCCGGAAAGGCGGCCACTCCCTCACCCATCATGCACCGCACGTTCGTGTGGAGCCTGGTGCTAAACCATTCATAGATGACCTGCTTCTGGGTCGGGGTTTTGTACGTAGCAGAGCAGCTCCCTCACTGCGGTCTACTGAAAGTCAGCCCTGGACCCAGGGGTTTAAAAAAAAGAGTCATAAGCCCACCCTAATTTGTATTCATGACCATCCATGTGAAATTTGTTAAACATTCATCATCCTACAAATTGATATACCAATTTACTGGCATAGCTGTCTAACACTGGAAACTTGATCTACTATTTTGTACAGAAGTTTATCTTGGGGAATCTTCCAGCTCTATCCTCATTTTGTCCAAGAACAGTGGACCCCTTTTACTTTCATGCATCTTCTGTCTGTTTCTCTGCAAGAGCCACTTTAGGAACATGCTACGCATTTCTTTCTGCTGAGTTTTCAACAGAAAATTAAACTCTAGAGTTGGTATGAGTCAGAAACGACTCAATAACTGTTTCATATTGGTTTTATCCCAAAGAAAATGATGGGTTCCTATTTCTCTTTTCAGTTTCTGAGGTGAGGTGCAGCTGGTGGAGTCTGAGGGTGATCTTAGATAGCCTGGGGGTTCTCTGAGATTCTCCTGTACTGCCTCTGGATGCACCTTCAGTGACTATGACATGAACTGGGTCCACAATACTCCAGGGAATGGCCTGCAGTGGGCCACATACCTTAATAGTGCTGGTTGTACCACACATTATACTGACTCCATGAAAGGTTGATCCACCTCCTCCAGAGAAAACCCCCCAAACACACTCATCTTCAAATAAACAATAAAAAAGTTGAGGACATAGCCATGCATTACTGTACAAGTGACTCACAGTGAGCAAACATCTGTGAAAGCCCACATACAAACCTCCCTGCAGGGAGGACAGTGGTCTCTGTGGGGTGCTCAGGACCCATAAAGCACAGGACCCAGACCCAGGAACAGGTCCAGCTGGAGTTGAAAGACAGTTTTCCTGTGTTGATCTGTGGATTCTTCTAAATCTGTTTCACTAGAGAATCTCTCTCTAATTTTAAAATAATAATTCTGTGCCTACACCAGGTAACTGTGTACTCAGAAGTTGTACTGTAACATAAGAATACATTCTCTCCTACAGCAACAAACAGTCTGTCCCTTCAAGGCAAGACATGACTCTGCCAGGAGTCCCTGCATGAGAGTTCTCATGGCACTCAGATAAAATATGGTACAATCAGACTCAGGGAAATGGAGACCAGAGTAATAATAATTGATTGACTTTTGGCTGGAAATTCCATCAGGAAATTCTTTCATCACACTTTGTAAGGTATTCTGGTAATCATTTTCATCAAACTCTAGTGTATGAGTCTATTTTATATTGAGTTTTTCTACAAATAACAGTATTTTTTTTTATTTTTTAGGGGTAGAGCGCCTAACCATGGTGGCCTAGTACTTTTTTTTTTCTGGAATCGCATCTGTAAACACATATTCACCAATTTTATGTTATTATCTGATAGTAACAGCTTGTATCAGTCTATCCTCCCAAACCTTCAGCCCAAGATGGGCAAAATAGACACTAACTTATCTGTGCCAATTCAGGATTTAGGGACATCTCTAGGGGTAGCCAGGATCATTCATTTCTTCATCACAGATATTGTTTCGTCACCTTCACAATGCCACAGAATGTTGGCCACTGCATCTGATTTCACGCAGAGGGCCCATGTTTGCCCTGCTCTGTAACTCACCCCACTTCTGGCTGATTTGCTCCTGGTGTATTGGACTCTGTCACTAGCATTCTCAGTATCTAGTGATGCACAGTCTTATGTGAGGAAGTGCAGATACTTCGGTGTAAGGTTTAGTATAAAATTAGTGATTAGGGCTGAGCCCCGGTGGCGTAGTGGTTGTGCGTGGGACTGCGGCCCACTGGGACGGAGGTTCAATTCCAGCAGTGGGGCTGGGCCTCCTACTCCCACCACCAGAGAGCAGTGATGCAAAAAAAAAATTAATGATTAGGTGGATATGACATTATTAATGTTGACATTCTGAATGAGAAAGGTATTCTTGTGGTAAAGGTAAATTGCTTCAGGGTGAGATGTTACTTTTTCCACACTAGAATGACTCAAGTAGACAGAGCAGTGTAGTTGTAGAAGAAAAACTCTTCCTTTTTCATGACCCACAAAATTCATTCCATTTTATAGCAGACATTGAGTTGGAGGTTGTTTTGGATTAATTTAATGAGATTGCTGAATATAACTGATCTTCAAAGTTTTTAATATCTAATGATATTACCATGTTCTAATGGAGAATATAAAAACCTGTATCTGACCATTTACATTTACTTGGATTTGTTGTTTTATATGTCCCTGTGTATGAGTTCCTGAGAGTAAAGGACCACTGCCTTTGTTCTTAAAGTCATCCTCAATCCTAAAATAATGTCTGTTTCCTAAACTCTCTCCCCCTTCACTTTCTGTGGCCTGGACGAACAGGACTTTGGTCTTGGTGAGTGGCTTAGTCATGGAGAGGACTGTCTTCTATGATTAAACAGTCAACATCCTTATCCCAGATGAAACGCTTTATAAATTTATTACAAATGACTTTGCACATGCAAATCTCCACATGGCCCATCAGATAGAGTCTTCTGAAGTATTTATTTAAATTTAAGTCTTACGCTGGATAATGCACCTGGAAATCAACGACCTCATTCAAAAGAATATTTCAGTTTCTTCCTTTGTGTCAAGGCAGCTCTGAGTGGTGAGTAGCACATTTATTGAAATGTGAATTTGGGGATTGCGTTATCTGAGCACCAGCCTCGCTGTCTGTAGATACAACTGCAGAGGTTGGACAAGAACTTGTAAAACTCTCAGATATTGTGCCTCACTTGTTCTCTCTCTAGAGTCTCTGTAATCATCTCTGGGTTGGTAAACTATGAAGGGGTGGGAGCACAGACAATACTCCCATTCTGATGTCTTGAGTACACATTCCCTTGGTCAAATTTATTGTTGAATCTCAAGCAGGTTTTTTTTGGTTTGAAACCTGAAATACTGTTATTCTTGTTCAGGTCTACCATTTCCCATGTGAGTCTGATTGTATAATTCCCCAGAATATATGTATATAATTTGTATATATAATATATAAAATTATATATAAGTATATATAAACATGTAATTTATGCATATTTATAATCTTACAGAACAGATTAAGTAATTTCATCTCATAATCTTAATTTAAATATCAATGAAAATCAATGAACTTCACTTTATTTATGGCAAGATTTTCAGGGGACACTCAGGCACCATGTTCAGAGGAAGTGGAGTCCAAAGGAGATCCAGGTGCTAGAACAAGGTCTTGGCCCTCAGCCCTGAATGTATTCCTAGCTTACAGCCAGGGCAGCTTGTCAGACTTACACAGTCATATTGGAAGAGGAGGCTCCAGCAATAGGTTGAGATTTTCAGTCAGGCCCTAGAGAACATCTGGAATGGAACCCTCGACCCCATGCCATCTCTTAATGACAGAGTCAGGAAAAAAAAAAAACAAGGTGATTGGAATTTAAAGCTACAAAGTTTTAACAGACCATAATTGAAGCAAATTGGGATTATATTTTCTATCATTTCCACATTCCATAATTTAGATGTACATAGTGCATCTTATTAAAAGCCTGACTAAATCTAAGTTGGCACACTGAAAAACAGACTCAGTACATCTGAGTTTACAGTCCAAAATATTCCTTGATAGTTCATAGAGTACTTAGGAACTCATTCAGGATATGTGTAGTAGACCTGATGGAGAAGTTATATGCAGAGGGATGATGTCATCAGATGACACTGAACAAGCCCCAGACCAACCACTGACATGAACTGAGATGACCATGGCAGTCACAGACAGGAAGTTGTGCACTGTGTAACTACATCACAGTGTGGAACTTAAACTACTCAGCTAACAAGCAGTAACAGAGGCTATACGTTTGCAGATGACTGAGATGATAAAAAAGTGTCAGTCTGCATTTGAGAACTAAACTAACTCAGTCTTCTCCAAATGATCAAAGTTAGTGTCCTGCGTGAGTCCTTGGATGTTGGTGAAGTCTATGATTCTTTGTTGCAAAGCTGACTCCTCTCTGAAAAACCTGGGCCAGAGATGTCCAGGTTACCCAAACCTTTTGCTTTGATTTTCACATTTTTGAATTATAGATTTATTTAGGAACTTAGAAGTAATAATTGATAAAAATGAGCGTGGTTAACCCTAAATATTGGGAAAATAATCTTTGTTAAGAGAGAGAAATGTGGGGGCTGAACCCCAGTGGTGTAGTGGTTGTGCGCGGGACTGTGGCCCACTGGGATGGAGGTTCAATTCCGGCTCCCAGGAGCAACAGGCTGGGCCTCCTACTCCCACCACCTGAGGGCAGTGATGCCTTAAAAAAAAAAAGAGAGAGAAATGAGGAAGGGATCTGAATGGGAATTGGGTCTGCACATTCACCAATAGTGCCACTGGTTCCATAGTCATTAATATGAACAATGTCCCACAATGAGTCGATCATTGATTCTAGGGAATAAGTTCCAGGTTTAGATCACTGAGCAGTTATTAGGGGGCTGTTCCCAGGGTACAAATGGAGAAGCTGGAAGTGACTTTGGTTGGAAGCACTCACCTTTCGATGGACCAGAGTCCCCTGGAAAAGAGACATTTAAAACGGTGTCTATAGCTGTCCCCTAAATTTGAGGACTAGTTGCCTGGATGGACCATATTTTAATCCAGAGTGTATGTTTGATCTCGAGTGGGTGTCTTTTGATTTAAAACTTGAAATATTACTAATCTTATCCTTCCCCTATGGTAACTGTTGATTTTCCATTCACTGCTCTGCTGTATCTTTCTACTGAACTCACGACTCCAGACCAATGTGGCCCTAATTTTGGATGTTCCTTCGCAAACTCAGGGACTGTCAGCTCACAGACTTGCATCACTTTGAAATCAGAGAGTTGAAGCTTTTCTTTACTGGGGTCCACATTCTACAGTTGGAAGCATCCTCCCTGAGACTCTGTGATGCTTGAATCTCTTCTTTTATATTGAAATTGGCTCCAGCTATGAGGAGTTCAGATGTGTGATTTGAGGGAGTGCTGGAGTTGCTGATGCCAGTGTCTCAAAGAAAACCCCCAAAGACTTTGAGGAGGTTGATAGCGAAGTAACAGTGTGTAAAGATGGAAAGATGTTAGGTCTCCTATCCATCGGGGACCTGCAGGGAGAGAACCCTGAGCTCAGACATTCTTGGCTGTCCTGTGAACTTTCCCACAATCATGTTAGGCCAAATGATCACTCATTATAGGTGAACATGCTTATGAGTTCAAACAAAGAGTTACCCTAAAATGGGCTCTGAATTTAGATTACTCTTATGTCTGTCACTTTCAGTTTATAAGAACAGGGATCCCTCACATGCAAATTATTCTTCAGGTACTAGGATACAATTTTACCCATTAACTGGGAAAAAATAAGTTCTCTTCAGTCAGGGCCATCGATCTTTTGGGAAACAGAAATGTGATCTAAAGATGTTATTGCTATATGTTTTTCTATGCCTGGTTGACAGTTCTCCAAGTTGAGAGAGTCAGATACCAAACAAGGTCTGTGGGGCTCCTTGTGACTTTAAGTGAAGGACAGGGACCATCTGGTTTTGTTTGCAGGGGTTTTGTTTTAGGAGCAGCTTCAGGAGTTGAGTCCAGGACTGTTGAAGCCCTCCCAGAAGCTGTTGCTCACTTCACATGCACTATGTCTAGTTTCTCCATCACAAACAGTTGTTATAACTGAAGCTAGATCTGCCAGACCTCAGGGAATGGGCTGCAGCTGCTAAAGTTCTCAGATTTCTCTATAAAGTCTCATTTTAGTTTTATGTTTGGTTTTGTCTTCACTTGCAGTAGTCACAGAAAGGATCATGATTTAACTCCCCTGATGCACTCTGCTGTTATCCTCACTTGATGGGGGTAATGTTTGGGGCAGGGTTTGGGCCATGGGGCATTTCTCTGCTCTTTTAACTGAGCCTCATTCCTAGGCAGGCATCCTGAACCTGGACCTGTGATATGGGTTTCTAGCCTTTCCTTTCCTCCTGCAAAGGTTCTACTGGTTTAGCAGCTGTGCCAGTCCTTTCCCATTGGACAGAATACCTTTTCTTCCAAGTTATTCATCCAAATTGTTACATAAGTATTTTTTTTATCAGTTTCTTCCGCTGAAATATTTAGGTTTTTCCTCTTCAGCTCAAAGACTTCATGCTTAAACATTCTAAAACAAATAGTTCTGGACATGATTTCAGATTTGTTCTGGTTTATGGCAATTAGATATCGGTCTTTTTAAATTTATTTTATTTGGTCATTTTATCTGACTACGGGTGGGAGAGGTGACTTTATTTACATTCTGTCAGTGATTTCTCTCCTGGAACCCTGACCCCATCCAAGGGTGAGAATCAATGTCTGTTTATTCTCTACATCTTAAGGGAATGCTCTGCAATAAAAAGTATTCTCCTGTCTGTGGTTCTGGGTGATCCTAATCACTTTAACACAAGAAAGTTTAAACTACTTACTAAATATTTAGGCCAGTTTTTATTCAATTTAAATATCATCCAAGACATCTACTCCAGCTGGTCTTTTCCATCCTAATGGAGACTCTTTAACTAAAAATAAAGTACTTGTTGTTTGAAGATTACTAATTATATAAGTATGTTGAAGAAAAGTTCACAGAATGATCATGACTGTTCTTGTGATTTCTGATAAGAATGTGAATGCTATATATTCTCCTTGTTTTAACCAAGTCATATCTTTTATCGTAAAAAACCAAAAGTAGAAACAACCTAAATGTCTAAAAACAGATAAAGTGTGGTATACATGTGTTCATGCTCTAAAATGGTGAGCATTAAAATCAATTCATGCTGGCTAGATATAAATGTGTGGGCCTATTGCCACATAAGTGAAACAAGTTGAGTGGAATAAGCTAAGCAAATGAGCACATATACTGTCTTTAGTAATCTATATATAATGTAAAGTATATGAAATGAGCAGAACTATATTATGTGCAACACAATCACATAACAAGAAATAATTCCTAAATATTATTCCTATAGATTCCTTGTAGGCTATTTAGTTATGTGTACATGGGGCAGAGAACATTCTGAAAGCATCCAGCCACAAGTTTCACTTTATGATAAGTGGATTTGCAAATAAAGCCCCTTCTTTGACTGATAAAAAAACACCCCTAAACTAAGAATGCAGCTCTGGGAGAAGGTATTCAGTATCAAAATCTACAAGTGTCCCCATTCAACAATTTGTGTGAACACATTATCACCATGGAATCTGTACTAAGCTTGGTTTTTCAGGCATCTGTTTTTAAAAGTAATTTTGTTGAGAGTTAGGGTGTGTGAGCAGGTATGAATGGGAGACAGTGGAGATGTGTATTGGTTTTCATGACCGGCACACACCGTGCTTGCAAATGTCAACTGTAATGTGCAACTGGTTGAGTTTGAAAGAGACTTGAGAGAGCTATGATGTCTATGACACTGCTGTGCAAACCCTGGATTCACATTTAGTAGCTCTTCAACCACCTGTAGCAGCCATTCTCCAGTACTGTTGTGATCATATAGTATACAAATCCCAAGAAAGGCGGTTTACCATTTCCAGAGACATTGCCAAGAACACACAGTGACAGCAAATGGAAAATCTGAGTCACTTACATGTCCATGTATTCCCGTGGGGTAGACACCCTGAGGGAAGTCAGTGTGAGTACAGATACAAACCTCCTATGCAGGGAGGGAGGGGTTTTGCAGGGCTCTGTTAGACACTAAAAGAAGGAAGGATTCTGACTCAGGGGCATTTGGAAAGAAAATTTCATGTCTGGGTTATTTTTGATCCAGGGTTCTTCATCTCATAGTTTCCTATTTGGGATCTATACTTTTTATGATTCAGTGCCTACCCTTGATATCTGTGAATTCAAAGTTGCATGCTAAGAAGAGAAAACATTATCTTGGAGAGGGAAACAATCAAATGAGCTTGTTCCATATATAGTGAATATTACTCTGCCAGGGGTGACCAGTATATGTTTTGAGAGGGTCAGTGTGTTGGTCTGGGAGGATTGGAGAAACAAATTCATAGACATTCCTATGTGTATAGGAAACAGCTTTATACAAAGAAAAATTGTATATTGAGGAAACATGTCAGCTCACTCCAGATCAAGCCCATAAGTCAGATATTAGCCCATACATCTGAAACCAGTCTGTAAATTCCTCTTCAGACTTATGCAACAATTCTGAGTGCAGGATGATCAGACTTGTGGGTGGAAAGCCTTGGGGATTCAGTGGCATTAGATGCATCTGAAGGCTGGCAAGGGTCTCTACATGCCTCCTCCGGCTCCAAGGCTCTGCTGCCATTAGCATAGCTCCATGTACTTGTCAACAGGAATGTCTTGCAGGGAAAGCATATCTGGCCTCCCA
This sequence comes from Nesogale talazaci, assembly GCA_004026705.1. Lineage (NCBI taxonomy): Eukaryota > Metazoa > Chordata > Mammalia > Afrosoricida > Tenrecidae > Nesogale > Nesogale talazaci. The sequence goes on along the minus strand of PVJH01038544.1, from coordinate 3,601 downwards.
TGAGCAATTTATTCCCTTTGCACCTCCAAATGAGGTCATTCAGCTGTGACCTAATTAACAGGCTAGACTCCATTCTTTGAAAGTTGACAGGAGGCCATGTGACTGCCACAGTTGGAATATCTTTCAGGCAGACTCAGTGGCATCTCTGGGTGGTGCTAACCATTAAGGAATCAACTAATGACTGTAAAGTTGGTGGTTTGAAACTTGGTGTCATTTATTCAAATATAATAAATGAATATAATTGAAAAAAGTGGCGTTTCACACAACTAAACTTCTGTCTACATTGATCGGTTCCAATCCATAGTAATCCTATAGGACAGACTAGAAGTGCTCCTGTAAGAGTTCCACATCTGGACTTCCTCATGAGATTGCCCTACCACAACGTTCTCGCCCAGAGCAGTTGGTGAGTCTGAACGATTGAGTTTTCTTTTAACAGCTGGACAAGTCACCATTGTGTTACCAGTTGGTAGTTCTAATCTATCCATGCAGGTGAATTTAAAAATATATATTAAATTCAATTAAACAAAAATTGTAGTTTAGAATTAAGTATTTCAGGAGGTCTTGAGATTTTTCTTCCAGACCCCTCCCCCCTTAGATCAGGGGTCAGCACAATTTCTTTTTTGAAAAATTACTGAAAAAGACAATGTATGATTCCAATGATCATACAGTCTTGGAGACAAACTACTCCACCCTACTGATTGAGTGTGAAAACAATAGCAGACAGTAGAGAAAGGCATAGCTGTGTGCTAATAGAATTTTATTCACAAAGACAGATTCTGGGCCATGAGCCCAGAACTCTACACCAAAAGGCTGTGTAAGTAACTGACAACCTTGTGTTCCTTGTTTACAAATGGTTCTATTGAAATTTCATGCATATATGATACAATTTAATAATCTAATCATATCAAAAAGATGATTATTCTTGTCTATCTTCTCAGCACTAGGCGCAGCTCTCTGCCACTGTCCCTCATCCCCAAAATGCATGCTTGTGCCAAATTCATTTCCTCCCCTTTCCTATTAAGGACCACCTCCCAATTGTTGTGTTGACCATTGTCTGTGTTGGTGCAGAAACCACCCAAGACACTGACAGATGAGCTTTTCAGAACTTGAAAGCCCCACATTTCCCGCCCTCCCTGATCCCTAGGCACATCTTCTAAACCAGCACCATCTCAAGGGACATTGACAGAGCAGCCAACATCATTGGATCCGGAGCTGCCAGAGTGGGAGTGGTAGTCTTTGCAGCTGGCATTGGGATGAGTTTGGGAGCTTTCTCCTTGGTTATGCCAGGAACCTGTCTCTAAAAAAGCACCTCTTCTTTGACAGACTGGGCTTTGCCTTCTCAGAGGCCATGGGGCTTTCTTGCCTTATGGTGGCCTTACTTTTTCTCTTCCCCTCTCCACATCCCATAGTTCTCTGTCCTATGTCTGTCTACCCAATATGTTCCTTTTCTTGCACCTCTCTGGGCAGCCTAGGGAAAGTAATTAGCTCAGGGTTGGATAGAGGAATGAAAAATAAATATTGTATTAACAAAGATGCGTCTTGGAAAAAAGAGAGGCATATAATTACCACTATTCAAATTTCTTCTGCTTTGCACTCATTGCTATCATATAATTACATTTTTAATTTGGTGAGGGGATCTGCCAGAGTCTTAATATCACTAGTTATTCTTCAGATGGACTTTGAGTTCCCACTGTTCACTTAGCCTTCAATAAACTGGAAGTTCACAGTTTAAGCTCTGGAAAATTTCCCTTCATCACATTTGGACTTTGTTGTCACCATCTTTGGATCACCCAGGCTGATGTGGGTCTTCAGTGTGGTGCTCACGGAGATGGCTGCTCATTTGAAGACGAGACTTTCAGACCAAAGATCATGGACAGCCTTGCACTATTTGCTTTCTCAACACACTTTGCTGTAGTGTCCTCATCTTCAGTTACCTCTTATTGAAGGCGAGTACTGTGGAGATCCGTGTTATAAGATCATGTACCTGGAATATTGTTACCTGGAGTCCTGATCTAGCTCGCTCTTGTCACAAACCATGGGCACTTCTACCGAGTACCTGGAAAGTGAATGGATCACAAACATGGAGAAAGAGGAGGAGGAGGAAATTAGAAGGAAATCCATTGCCTCCTCTTTTCTTTCATATTCTTTGTTTTTGTTTATGTTATTGCTATTATTACTCTTTCTTTCCATTTCATTTTGTTTCTGGTTTTTATTGTTTCTGTCATTGTCTCCTGTTTGCAAGTGCAGAGAAATGGATGCATAGAGAAAATCATTAAGGGAATGGATTATTTGGAAGGGGGAAGGGGAGGGTAATTAGGGAATGATCAGTGGGTGTGGGAGGCAGGAGGAAGCCTTAGAGAGGATTGTGAGGATGCATATGGAACTCTTTTTAGAGGTGGTTTAACTATGGAAGTGTGAATATATAAAAAATTAGTTTTTTAAAAGGAACCAAACTTTTTCCTATGAGTGAAGGAGGAAATGTTTTTGCTTAGGAGGCAGTGAATTCATTTTAATGACTATGGAACAATTCGCAGAAGATTAAAAGTCATGTTTGTACAACACAAAAATAATGGCCAATGGCACCAAATCACAAATGTAGAAGTTGTTATGAGTGAATGTTTTGCAATGCTTATTTTTGCAAAATGTGAAACTATTACATAAATAGTAATGATTTTGCGGGAGAGAAAATATTCTACAATTCTGGTAAAGGTTGTACAATTCTTGCTATGGTTGAATCACTGAATTGTAGAATATGTGAATAAAGTATCAATAAAACATGGTGTGTGTTTTTAAAAGAACCAGATGTTGAGAAATATTCATTATTTTACCCTCACTTTAACTCAACAGTGTGCATTTCCCATAGACTACCCTTGTCTTTAAGATAAGACTAAACTGCCCAAAGAGAAAATGGAACATTCCCAGGAATTTCCTTCATTGTGGGTCACACCTCAGGCCAACCTCATGCATTTCTATCAAACTACCCATGGCTCTTCTCAGGGAGGACTTGCTTGTCCACAGTCAGTGCAAATGATGAAGGGCAGAGACTGAACCCAGGTCAGAGAAATCCCCTCTCAGGGCCCTTACTCAGCCGCTTCGACTCAGAGTCATCCTATGTCTGTTTCCACACACAGCACACGTGAATTGCCTGCAATAAAACATGGCCGCAGAGCTTCAAGTCCCACATGAAAGTTACACTTCTTAGGCCTTCATTCTTCCCATGTGGATCAGAGATGCCTGTGGAAGTGACACCTTCCTGCATTCTTCTTGGTGACATGGATGTCCTACCCTGGGAACACCTTCAAAGTAAAAAACTGTGTTTTTCATCTTAGAATAGTTTTAAATTAGATTTCCACACCCTCTGCCCTTATTCCTAGAGATGATAATGCACATCGAGCTGCTCCAGACCAGTCATGGGGTGGGAAAACGTTCTCAGAGTGCTGTGTAACTTCTCTGTCTGCAGATATCTAGTCTCTAGATCTATCAGGCTCTGGGAAAGAAAACCTGTATTATATGGCAAAGAAGCCCAGTGCTGACAATTTTAGCAACAACCCAGTGCTCACAAATCGACGTATTGCAAATGTGATAGCTCAATCAGCTGAGT
>PVJH01038543.1:0-17097 GCA_004026705.1 Nesogale talazaci | reverse complement strand
TCTTCCCCCACCCCCTTCCAGGCACCTCATGTCTGCGGAGAGGGGTCCTCCTGGAGGCACAGCGGGAGCCCCACATCCTCCACTTTGACTCTTAGGAGGCAGGAGGTGGCTTCGGCCACTTGCGGCTGTGGTCAGCCCCGCAAGGCCAGGCAGATCTAGGCGGGCATTACACAGTTCGCTTGGTCTTCTGCCCCGCCTCCGACGCAGGCTGAGCCACTAAGCGGCAGCATCATGTTCGCTGGAGATGAGCATCATGGGCTTGACGGGGACTCGGGGGAGTTGGGGGTGCAGATGCAGGACACACTCCCCTTCGACCTGCCATTGTCCAGCATGCCCCCAAGGTCCAGGTCAGGCAGGAGGTCTCCGCACACTCCTGTTGCCTGTCCACCCACCCTTCTTCCCACCAGGCCCAGAGAAGGAAGACGGGGCTGGTCCAGGGCTACGACTTCCCAGCTCCTTCCTTGACTGGGGGCCTGAGAGGGCAGGGTCTGAGCAGACGAGCAAGTCCTGGCCCCTCTTGCACCGTGGAGCCTGGGCGCATCTCGGATCCTGAACACCCCAGAGTGACATGGGAATTAAGTCCGTGGCTGCCTGGGCCGCAGTGTGGAGAGAGGGGGCCCCCAGGTGGTGGCAATGGGTAACACACCCCGCTGTGGACCCAGCGGTGGGAGGTGGAAGCACAACCTCCCTGAGAATCCAGCCGCTGAAACGCCCACCGGAGCCCAGCCCTGCTCTGACCCTCGGGCCCCACTGGATTCCCACTCGGGGGAATCGGCTAGTTTGGTGAAGAAAGGGAGGGCAGGAACGGGTCCGACGTTGGTGATGGCCTGGCACAGTCTGATGCTTTGGGGAGAACCCCCATTGGCTTCTTTTGAGACAGGAGTCAAAGTCAGCCCCGGGTTGCACAATAGCTGGGAGGGGACCCACACAGGCGGGTCTTCTAAGGACGCTCTCCGCAGGGTGCCGATGCAAAACAACACTCAGCCCCACTGGCACAAGTCAACCCTGACTCCTCGGGCCCCTGGGGGTTTCTGAGAGAGGTCTAATTCTTCCCGGGAGCAGCCGAGCAGCGGCTGGTTTCAAACCTCGAACCTGGTGGTGGGCAGCCCCGTGCTTAACCACTGTGCCACCAGGGCTCCTTGGTGTGCCCTACACCCACATGCAAAGCTACCGTGATTTGGGGGGGGGCACCCCACCACTGTCCCCCAGGTTAGAGAGGAAGAAACTGAGGCCAAAAAGTGCCGGCGCTGTGGTTTCTGGGCTGAGAGTTCAGAGAAGCCTGACTACAGGGTCCCGGCCTTTGCCTCTCCTGCCCTCACTCATCCTGCCATGCGTGGCCTGGCCAGGGCAGACCACCTCTGCCAGGCATTGGATTGGAGACCCTGAGAAGGGGGGCAGGTGGTCTTTCTTTGTCCGGGGGGGGGGGGGGGGCTGTCCTGGGCACTGCAGGACCATCAACAGTGTTGGTGACACACCCAGATCCCAGCAGCATCCCCCAACCCCCACCAGTCGAGATGAAGGGAAATCCCTCTGGATGTGGCCCTGCGGCCCTTCTCTTCCTCCTCTCAGCTGACGACTGCCTCCGAGCTCACCCAGCCACTTATTCAACAGTGTCTCCCTCCGGGGAAAGCTGCTGGGTGTGGGGATGACTGCAGGGGGTGGTCAGGGGTCTTTAGAAAATGAAACCGAACAGAGGGAAGGGGGGGTCATGGGGCAACAGGCGCAGAGAGAAGCCGCGGGGTTGGGGGAGACAGCAGGAGGGGCGACTCACTTGCACAGCTTGTCCACCTCACCGCCCCCCCCCCCACTGTACCCACAAGGGCTTCTTCTTGTCATGACCCATCATCTGCCCGTTGGTCCCACTGCAGGGGCTCCTGGGTTGCTGTCCAGTGGGAAGCTGCCACCAGTGTCTCAAAAACCAGCCGGGTCCCCAAGGTGACAGGCTTCGTCGGAGCTTCCAAAGTCACACGAGGAAGAAAGGCATGGGGATCTGCTTGCCCACATTACCCAGTGGGTGAGGACAGGAGGCTGTTTGCACCAGTGGCAGTGGAAGCATCTCCTCGTGGCTCCTCCAGCTCCCTCTGAGTGTCTCAGCGGCAGGAAAAGGGAAGGCAGAGAGAGAGTGGGTCCGGCCTCCAGTGAGCTATTTATCTCTGTGGCATCTCCAAGTGAGGTCATCAAGCTGCGACTTGACTGACAGGCTAAACTCCACCCCTTCACTCTTCCTACCCTCAAGCCAACAGGAGACTATGTAACTACCACCCTCTTACATGTGTCAGAAAGAACTTTATATCCATCAAAGGATTTTATATCAAGAAAACCCAACGCCAGTCCAGGGGCCCCAGGCTAGCCGGAGGCCCTCGGAGTCACTCAGCTGTCTCAGGACTGAATGGAAAGGGAGGGAGGGAGGACCCTGGGAGGTCTCCGGCAGATGGGGTTAGAGGGGTCTGGATCCTAAGCCAGCAGGCTCATGATAGGAATGCAGGCAAGCAGGAAGGCAATAGGGGGGAAGAAGAGAGAGAGAGGAAGAAGAAGAAGAGAGGGGAAGGGAGGGAAGAGGAGGGGAGGAGGAGAGAGGAGGGGGAGCAGTTATCCTCAGTCTCTCTTACAATGAGGCCATTCCCCCAAGGAGACATCATTAGGCCGTGCCCTGATGGAGAGGTTGGACTTGACTCCTCCCTTCTCACAGGTACATCGCGTGGACATAAAATCTAGCCGTCACCCCTGGCAGTGCTGCGTCATGTTGTACACATGGGGTCGCCAGGAGTCACAGCCAGGTGAGGGCCACAAACGATGACGACATCATGAGAGCAGACTCTGTCCAGGTCCGACACCAGACATCCATTCTAAACCTTTACCTGTGCGAGATTGGGGAGCGATGGAGTGTAGCAAGCGGCCCCGGCTGACACCTGTGCTTCTCCCAACATCCTCTTCCCAGGCTGCGCTTAGAGGGGACAGGAATAGGAAAGGTTGATCCAAGGGAGGGAAGAGCCATGGCCTACAATGCAGCCCCTGCGTAAGTAAGACAGGGTCCCGTGGAGACCTGGAACAGGGCGAGGCCAGGTGAGCAGGCAGGTGGGGGTGGAGGGAGGGCAGTGCTGTCCTCAAATAACCCTCTGCTCCCCCCATGGTAACAGCCATCACCCTCTATTAACAAACACCCCCCCAATATCATCTGTGGTGCCATTGGGTGACAGGTTCCTTGCAGGCAGCGCCACCTCAGGTGACCACTGGAGATGCTGGCACAGCTAGAGTCCAAGGAGTGTCCTCTCAGGAGTGGCTCACTCTCATTCACCTTTGGGTCTCGGTCACACCTCCACCAGCCTCCATCCCCGTCTCCACACAGCTACCTTTACCTTCGGAGACTTCTCGGGGAACCCTAGACAGAGATTCTCAGCCTGTGGGTCATGACCCTCTAGGGGGTTGAACGACCCTTTCACAGGGGTCGCCCGATTCATAACAGTAGCAAAATGAAGTAGCCATGAAAATCATGTTATGGTTGGGGGAGGAGGGTCCACCACCACATGAGGAACTGTATGAAAGGGTCGTGGCACTAGGAAGGTTGAGAACCACTGCCCTAGAAGAAGCCAAGCCCTGCCCTCTGCCTGCTCAAGGTGTAGTGGGCTCAGGCCAGTCTTCTCCTCTCGTGATAGTAAAGAAGCCCCAGCAGTACCACAGTGAACGCATTGGACTGCTAAAGGGAAGGCCAGGGGTTATACACCACCAGCTACTTCAAGAAGAAAAGATAAGGCTATCTGCAGCCATAAAGATTGATGGTTTTGCATGGAAAAAAATAATAATTTATAAATTATCAAGGGATCGTGAGGGAGAAAGGGTAAGTTGGTGGGGGGAGGGGGGAATGAGCTGATACCAAGGGCTCTAGTAGAAAGAAAATGTTTTGAAAACGATGATGGTAACATGTACAAATGCGCTTGACACGGATGCATGGATGGATGTGGATGGATGGATATAAAAGCTGTAAGAGCCCCCAGTAAAATGATTTTATTTTTTTGTTTGTTTGTTTATTTGTTTTGGGGGGGAGGGTATCACTGCTCTCTGGTGGTGGGAGTAGGAGGTCCAGCCCCACTGCTGGAATTGAACCTCCATCCCAGTGGGCCGCAGTCCCGCACACAACCACTATGCCACCGGGGCTCAGCCCAGTAAAATGATTTTTTAAAAAAAGAACTATGGTTTTGGAAGCCTTAGGGAACAATTCAACTCTGTTAATTTCTGAGTTGAAACTGGCTCTGTAGAAGAGAGTTGACTTTGGGGGGTTTTAGTGGAATTTTGTGATAAGAATACTATTGGAGGAAATATATTTATTCATATCAAATATATAGATGGTCTATGTAAGCTCCTTGTGGATAGAGCATCTAAATATATCATTTCTGTATTCTTTTGGGGGGGCATCACTGCCCTCTGGTGGGAGTAGGAAGCTCAGTCTTGCTCCTGGAGAGCTGCTGTTGGATTTGAACCGCCAAGCCTGTGGGCCGCAGTCCCGCACTCAACCACTGTTCCACCAGAGCTTAATGGACAGCCTAACATTATTTGGATGGCTAAATGGAAGTGTAATAATAGACTCTTGTTGAGTATTTGGTTTTGGTTCTGATTGCCTCTGTAACAAATTAGCTCACACCCTGGTATTACTGTTGGACAAACAGGAAATGGGACTGAAGGATGTGGGATGAAGAAAGAACTTTTCCACAATTATTATACTTCAAAATATTAAGCAAACTGTTTACCAGCATCTGAGATGGCAGTTAAGTTATCTGTTCTCCCTGTGGTTCCCAGTTATCTAAGGCCTTTGTGTTGTGTTCCCAGTTATCTAAGGCCTTTGTGTTGTCTCACAACAGAACAACTCCCCTGCTGTTAGGATGATGGCTCACTTCCCTTGAAGCCTGTGGGTGGGATTCAAGAGCCATTGTCAATGGCTCCTAACCTGACAGGACTGTTTATCTATCCCCAGAGGTCCAGGTCTGGTCTTATCACTCCCCTCTTCTCATAGTCATGCAGGCATCCCTAAGACCACTCCCCTTATCACCATATAGCCCTTACGACTTCCCCTGACAAGTAACAGCGGGGCTCAGATATCCCTGAGAAGGTTATTTATACAGGGAAAATTAAAGCTCTTTCTCTCTCTCCACGTGGACCATCAAGCAGGGCGGAGGTGAGCATGTACCATGAAATGATATATGTCTGACTCTTATTGTTCCTCTCTCTCTCTCTCATGCTATCTATGTCATTAGTATAATAAATAATAATTATTGATGCATAACTGCGCCTCTTGAACCCATGCTGTGTGTATCAGAGGCTGGCCACTTCTGATAGAAGGAAATTGTGCTCATTGGGGTAATAGCTCCCAAAGACATTCATAGCCTAAGCCCAGAACCTAAGACGATGTCACTTTCTATGGTGAAGGGGACTCTGGCAGGTGTGGGCCAGCTGAGAAGCTAGAGATGGAGAGCTTGTCCTGTATAACATACCACGGCCCAATGGAGTCACCAGAGTCAAGGAGAGACCTGCAGATGGGGGAGGGGCTACAAGTCCTAGGACACAGGCCCCTCTGGAAGCTGGAGGAGGTCGGGGAGTGGGTGCACCCTAAAACCTTTCAAAGGAATGTGGACCTGCCAAGAGCTCAGTGCTGACCTATGACCACAAGCTTCACACTTCTGGCCTCCAGAGCTGCTAGATAACAAACACACTCTGTCTCCTGCCACTCGGTTTGAGGCAATTTGTTATAATAATAACCGGAAACTAATCCAAGAGTTGAGGTTGCTGACTGTCCCTTCCATTCCTACTTTATTGAGTGCTTTTTTATTGTTTTATTATTATTATTATTATCAAGAACAGGTACAGCATTTTATCAAACGCCTTCTCTGCACTGCTTGATAGAATCATATGGTTTTTATCTTTTATTTTGTTTGTGGTGGCTTACACTGATTTTTCCCTAATATTAAACCATCCTTGCACACCAGATATGAATTCCACTTGATTGCGGTATATTATTTGGGGGATGTTTTCTTGAATTCTATTGACTAGGATTTTGTTGAAAATCCTGGCATCTATATTCACAGGGATATTCATCTCTAATTTCCTATTCTGGTGATGTCGTTGCCTGGCTTAGGTGTCAGGGTTATACTTGCTTCATAAAATGAGTTTGAAAGTAGGGCTGAGCCCCGGTGGCGTAGTGGTTGTACGCAGGACTGCGGCCCACTGGGATGGAGGTTAGATTCCAGCTCCATGGAGCAAAGGCTGGGCCTTCTACTCCCACCACCTGAGGGCAGTGATGCCCCCCCCCAAAAAATGAGTTTGAAAGTATATTGTCTGTGTCTATATTGTAAAATACTTTGTGTAAGAGCAATGCTAACACTCACCTAGAGAATTCTTGATAGAATCCCCCAGTAAAAACATCTGGTTCTGGACTTTTTGATGTCGGGCATTTTTTAATAACCAGATCTATTCTTCATGTGTTAGAATACTGACTCTCAACCTTCCTAATGCCACGACCCTTTCATACATATGGTGACCCCCCCCAAGCATAGAATTATTTTTGTTGCTACTACATCACTGTCATTTTGCTACTGTTATGAATCGGGCGACCCCTGTGAAAGTGTCGCTTGACCCTCAGAGGGGTCGTGACCCACAGATGGAGAACCGCTGTTAGAGACTCCCTAAGGTTTTTGACATCAGTCTGTGTTAATTTGAGTAGGAATAATGAATTTCTAGAAGTGTGTCCATTTATTCTAGATTTTCAAATTTGCTATAATACTCTTCATCATAAAGTGTGATCTTTTTTATCCCAGTTGGTTGTGTAGTGTCACCGGCTTCTTTTCTTATTCACATTTGCTTTTTCTTCCTTTTCCTCTGTTAGGTTTGCCAGTGGATTACCAATTTCATTAACCTTTTTGAAGTACCAACTTCCTGTCTTCTTCATTTTTTTCTAGCTTGTTTTTTTCTGATTCATCTATTTCTGCTCTAATCTTTTATTATTTTTTTCTAGTGCCTAAAGGTTTCTTTTGCCGGTCTTGTGCTAATTGTTGTAGCTGATGTTAAGGACTTTAATTTTCTTCCTTTTTGGTGTGTGCATTGATAGCTATCAACTGCCCTCTAAGTACTACTTTTGTGATGTCCCGAAGATTTTAATGTTATATTTTCATTCTCATTTGTTTCAAGGAATTTTTTTTATTATGTTCATTATTTAGTCTTGACCCAGTGGTTCTTCACCAAAATACTATTTCATTTCCATGAATTTGACATTTTGGAAGTGACAGTCTCTGATTGCTTTCTAATTCTGAAGTGTTGGGATCTGAAACAGAGTTTGTAGTATCTCGGGGTTTATGGCCTAAATTGAGGTGTATTTTAGAGTAGGTTCCATGTGCATTAGGGGAAAAATATGTAGGAAATACTACAGTTGGATTAAATGTTCTGGGTATGTCTACGAAGTCAAACTGATTGTGCTGTTTAGTTCTTCAACGTCTTTGTTGACTTTCTTTCTAGTTGATGGATAAATGCTCAAAAGTGATATGTTGAGGGCTGAGCCCCAGTGGCGTAAGTGGTTGAGTGCGGGACTGTGGCCCGTGGGCTTGGCGGTTCAAATCCAGCAGCGGCTCTCAGGAGCAGCACTGCGTAGCTCCCACGACCACCAGAGGGCAGGGATACCCAACAAAAAAAAGTGATATGTTGAGATCTCCTGGTATTAGCATATTGTGGTCTATTTGTCTCATTTCTTCCCCCCCCCCTTTTATCCCTCCTTCTTTCCCTTTTTCCCCTTCTTTGTGTCTGGAAAACATGTACTTCCTGGGGCTAGATCTGACTTCCACCTCCAACTGCCTTTTCCTCAATCCATATAGGGTGAGATAGTGGCTTTCCTTCCATACCTCAGAGACACATGTTGTACTTGTCTTTTTGTGATTGCCTGACTTTGCTGAGCTCTTCCCATGACATGACGTCCTTCATGTGATCATCGGTGCTTTTCATTTTATTTTATTTTCTGTACTTTTTTTTAGGAGGGGGGCATCACTGCCCTCTGGTGGGAGTAGGAAGCCCAGTCTTGCTCCTGGAGAGCTGCTGCTGAATTTGAGCCGCCAACCCAGTGGGCCGCAGTCCCGCACACAACCACTACACCATCAGGGCTCAGCCCCCATCAGTGCTTTTTAGTGAGTACTCCAAATCTCTTCATTTCTACAAAAATTTGATTAATGTATTTGATGTTTTCCTTTAGTGCATATATGCTAATTATGGTCATAATTTCTTGTTCAATTAGAGCTTTCATGATTGTATAATGAACCTTCCTTGTCTCTCATTACCGCTTTAACTTTGATGTCTAATTTGCCAGAGATTAATATTGCTATTCTTGCTTTCTTTAGACTGCCATAAACTTGACTTTTTTAATATAACTTGATTTTTAGTCCATGTCTGTCTTTATATCAAAGGTGCTCTTGTAAACAGCATTTGCAAAGCTCGTGTCTTCTTAACTGTGCTTTTAGCTTTTGTCTCTGACCTGGAGAGTTCAGTACACTTACAATCAAGGTTGTTAGTTACAAGGATCATTTTTATTACACTGGTTCCAATGTTCACGATAGGTTTTTGTGACACATTCCTTGTTTGTAGAGTTTCTTGGCAACACTCTTTTCCGCTTCATTTGTTTTTATCTTACCTCTTAACATGCTTGTGTGATTTTCCTCTTTTTCATTTTGCTGAAGTTTCAGCTGTTTCCTTTAAGGTTCTTGTGTGGTGTGTGTGCATGTGTGTGTGTGGTTTTCTTCCCAAATTCAAAGCGTTTGTTGTCTTGGAACCACTTCATTTGATTGTTATTGGTAATTATCTACTCTGCTCTGTGTGTGTGTGTGTGTGTGTGTGTGTGTGTGTGGTTTTCCTTGGGGATTTTTATTTGGAGTTGTTGAATTATTTCTAGTTTTTCATTTATTTTGTCAAATTGGCTTTAGAGGGCCTTCCTGAGTTTTTGAGTTGCCTCGTCCGGTGTGTTGTGCTTTTCTGTATTTCTTACAGTAGCTTGAGATCATAGCCCTGCTCTCCCTCCTGAGAGGACCCAAACGATGTCTACCTCCTGGATTTCCTCTGCAGCCCCCTCGGTAGGCACTAGAGGTCATTGAACTGCTTTCTCTTGTTTTCTGGAGTTGTGCAGCACTGGACTATTGCTTTTACAAAATAGCACTCTTGGTCTGGGTTTTATGTGTGCCTCTGGGCACAAGCCAATGCCCACACACTTATTGTAAAACCCAGATAATCACAGGTGGCCAGGCAGTTCAGCACAACCCTCTTCCAAGCAGGAACCAAAAATAGGAAATGATTACATACCGCCTCCTTTGGTAGAGCTCTCTGTTTTGAAGCTGGTTCCCAAACCCCAGGGAGTGTCAGGCAACAATCAATACATCCACCACGATGGGAAAGAAAAGAGACCATTGGGAACGGCCCACATGCCCACTCTAGGTGTTCTCGCTGACCTTGTATGTGGAATCAGGGCTCAGATTCCATCTCGGCATGGGCTGACCGGCAGGCAGGCAGGTGATAGCACCTTGAATCCTGGGCCTGTAGAGACACACTCAATCTCTGCTGCAGAGATTCAGACCTCAAAGGTGCCCACCTCCTTCCATCCTCCCCAGGCTTGGCTCATCCTACCAGGGCTCTGGGGAGATTCCACTATAATCCAGCCAGGAATATGGAACCAGTCTAGAACTGACCTAAATCTCTTCCATTAAATGCAGCGAGCAAGTTGACAGTCTCTCAGCCCCCAGGTGCCAAAGCCTGTGAATATTCCCGTCCGAGTTCAGATTCAACCTTCCCCCAATTATGCTGGGAGAGAAGTGCTCATGCCCTCCACCGTGATAGCCAGTGGGAAAGGTGGAGATTGGCAGCTCACTGTGGACCTCCAGAGAGATAAGGAGAAGAGAGCGGCCACAATGGTCCTGAATCCCCAGGAGCAGAGTCAGTCCCTCAGCACAGAATCTCCAGTTCTTGGAAGGATTTCTTGTGTTAATTCCTAGAGGCTGAGATACAGTTAGCAGCAATTTCTGTTCCTCGGGAGGAAGCCCAGAACTCAAGCTAGTGGAATGTAGCTGTCCTTTTCCAAGTTCTTTTGGACAGGCTCTCACAGAGGCTCCGAAGACGTGGCCATATTGGGGGTGAGATTGTCTACATTTCTGGTTTTTTAAGTATTGCAGGCACGGTAAGTTGTTTAACCTGGTTCTTCTAGCCAAAGTCTCTACCTCTCACCAAATGGCCTTGCCCCGCGTGAGTCAGGTAAGAAGGTGAGGGGGGGATACTGACAGTCACCTGTGAGTAATTCAGAACAGGCCACCCTGGAGTGCCAACCTGCTGTGCATGAAAGGAGGCCTCTAGGAAGGACCTCACCATGAGCAAGAGTCTGGAGCAGAGCGTGTAGCATATCCTCGGGACCTGAGACCCCAGTGCGGTCGGTGAATCTCCTGCATCGAGACGGCAGCTACCCCATCGGAGCAGCAGCAGCAGAGCCAGGAGCCAGAGCCTGGGGCAGAGCGATGCACACACACACACACACACACACACACACACAACCACCACCAAGCCAGAGAGCAAGTAAAACAGTGCTTTCGTGCCCGAGGCTGGCTTGAGGAGTGGGGTGCCTCTGGGCTCTTACGTGGGAAAGTGGAGCTCACTGACCCATGGAAGTGGGGCGCAGTGCCTTCAGGCTGAGGCTTACTGGAACAGGATGCCTCTGGGCACTTCATTCAGGGTCTGGGCTTGCTGGAGCTTACGCTGATCTTCAGGTCGAGGCTTACAGCAGAGGGGCCCCCCCATTGGGCATTTGTTAGCAGTCTGGGGAGGACAGGTCCTGTAAACAGCTCAGCCCTGCGCATTGCTCACTGGCTTGTGGTTGAGGTGAGGTGGGGGTCCCGGCACCTTGTACTTGAGGAAGCGGCAGATCTTATGTTGTTTGGGGGCTCCCCATCCCCACCTTCAGTGATGGCCTCTTTCAGCAAGAGGTACTTTGCTACTGGGATCAAGCTCACCACTGTTTTCCTGGAAAACACCCAGAGGGATGGAGCCCCTTGGATTCTCCAGGCCAGATACTGGCAAGGACTTGACGTTACCACTTGGAGAGCCGCTACCTAGAAAAGCAATTCTCCATTTGGGCCAGGATCCAAGGGGGTCCGAGTAGGGAAACAGACGCACTGAGTCACTCAGCCTGTCCCCAGAGTTGGTAGGATGAACCCCGTTTTATGCTCCGTGGAGAATGGAGTGGAAAGATCAGTTTTTAGGAGAAAGAGTTTGTTCAAAATCCGGGAGGAGAACAAGAATGAAAGACAGCGGAGGTCGACACGGTCAAATCCAGACCCCTGCCATGATGGTGATGCAGGAGGGGAGGACTGGCATCCATGGTCCTTCCCATGCCCTGCTCAGCACCACCCGTCAAAGACCTCCCTTCTCGTGCAATCTTCCTCGCTCAGTGTCCAACTTTCACAGGCAGAGGAGAACACAGACACTATCATGGCTTGGGTCAGGCCTACCTTAGTCCTCCTCGGAACACCTCTGCTCTTCAATACTCCAAAGTCTTTGGCAACAGATTCGCCCAGGGCAGCCCACCTTTTGATGGAAAGGGCTGGTTCCATGCGCATCGATCGTGGAGATCCAAACAGGACGAGAATCTTTAACAGTGTCAACATTTCGTCCTCTTGTCGCGATGCTACTCGTGGTCCAGTTGTGGGGATGTGGGTCTCCCTTCCACCGAGTCAGAACCTTATCGATGCGTATAAACCTTGATCTTCATCAGCAAGTGCCTCAAATCCTCCCCACTTTCAGCAAGTAAGGTGTTATCACTGCATCACAGGTTACTAATTCACCGCCCGCCAGTCCTGATGGCCCGTTCTTCAAACCCACGAGCCTCTAGATAAGGCAATCAGCTTCTATAAGGTTGACAGCCCTGGGAACTCTAGGGGTACGGGGGCGGGGCATTCTGCCCTCTCCTGTGGGGTCTCTATGAGTCGGTAGAATCGGGTTGAGTTTGGTGTCATTTATTGAGGACTTCCTGCGATGTGTCTGATCATTTTCCCTAGAGTGCGATTTAGAGTAGGAAATGGAATCTCATTGACTTTCCGCGACACATCTGAGACTGCCCATCTTAGGACAGCAGTTCTCAACCTGTGGGTTGCAATCCCTTTGGAGTCAAGCAACCCTTTCACAGGGGTCACCTGATTCATAAGAGTAGCAAAATTACAATTATGATGTAGCAATGAAAATAATTGTATGCTGGGGGGGGGGGGTCACCACAGCATGAGGAACTGTGTTAAAGGGTTGAAGCATGAGGAAGGTTGAGGACCACTGCACTAGCAAGTGCCAGGTCTAGATCTGATTCCAGACCCCATCGCTGTACTTCAAACTTCTCAGGGTCAAGCGACAACACAAACGTGAGCTTTTGTTCTGCTGCTTCTTGTAGAAGCTGTACCCTTTTGTCTTAGGATTCTCTAGAGAAACAAAACCAGGATACTTATGAAGAAGATAGTTGATAGATGATACATAGAGAGATAACAAGAGAATGTATTAGTCCACACAGCAGTACAGAGGACTCAGTTCAACTCAGAGTAGTTAGCATACTGGAAGTCCTTCAACTCACGGAGCTGCTGGGTTTAAGGTCAAGGAAGCAGACAGCTGAGTCTTCCCGCGGGCAGTGCAGGCAGTATCACCGCAGGCAGCAAACAGCAGGGCAGGTCATAAACAGTCCAGAGCTTAGCAGGCCAGGATGGGATATCAAACTCAAACAATTCAAGATGAGAGAATTTAGAGCCTCAAGCTCAAGCTAGAATACACCAGCAGCGTGGCGAAACAGGTCTCAAAGGAACCTCAAGCTCTAGTAACACAATGCATGGGTTGGCTATCCCACAGGGAGTGTAGCCCACAAGTGGAGGCAGGGAGCTGGCTACAGCAGCTGCACACTGGTGCCATCACCAGAGAGCAAGAGAGAGAGAGGGGCGGGTCTTGCCAAGCCATTTGTCTCCTTGCCCTCCAATCAAATTATGACCTTATTAATCCCATCTGTTCTTAGTGGTCAGGTTGGCACAATAAACCTACCTATTACACCCTCCCCTACCCCCGCCCCCGGAGTTCAAGAGCCAAAACAGAGCATAGTTCTCAAAAACAGGCTCAAATGACTTTAGAATCGATTCTTTTTGTAAGCCAAAGTGCTTCTTGGAGGTTATTTTAGAAACTCACCCTCAATGCATCTTGCTGGGTGGGGCCCTTTGGCTCTGTGGGGTGTGGAGGGGGATGTGTGTGTCATGAAAAAGTGGCATAGATGGATCCAACCCAGCATTCCAGTCCCTTTGCTGGCTAAGCACACACCGTGTGAGTCTGGTCACCAGGGAACACCAATAAGCCACCTGGGTCCCATAGCTGACTTCTGCCTGTACCCTAGGCTCTCCTATTGAACCCCAGAATTGTCGTTCTGGGTGTGTGTGTGTGTGTTGTGGGCATCACTGCCCCCTGGTGGGAGTAGGAAGTTCAGCCTTGCTCCTGGGGAGCTGCTGCTGGATTTGAACGGCCAACCCTGTGGGCCGCAGTCCCGCACACAACCACTATGCCAATGGAAACAGCAACTTCTCTCCCTTGTCTTTCCCTCCCACAGACATCTGAAGCCCTACTTGATCAGTCCCACTTAGTCCAGGGATGTGCCCACAGAAGGGTACCCCAAGTCCACCCTCACAGGTGACCTCTCTGCTAATAAGGTAACTGGGAAGCTAATAAAAAGTGGGTCTTCTATTTCCAGGCCAGAGGCTTTCAATGAACAAACTTTGAACTTGTTCATTCTAGTTCAACACCACCTCCACCCACCCCACCCCCACTGAGAATATGTCTTTCCTCCCCTAGACATTCAAAACCAGAATCTGGATTGTTGACAGGATTCCCAGACAATACACATAAAGCCAGGACCATAAGTGGGATGATATCCAAGGGCCTTGTTATACTCTAGATTCTGATCCAATCTAACTGAATGGGACGGCAGGCAGGGAGCCAGAATGAACCAGTTGGCAGCCCTGCTGTCACCTTGACTCAGAATGAAGCCGACTGGCGACCGTACCTCCTTCCTCAGTCCCGTGACCACAGTTCCCGTTGGGGCCTGGAGTCCCATGGCCATGCCTTCCCCTCCTCCATTTGCTTCTCTGAGGAGCCCAACCTATAACCAGAAGAGCAACAAGACCCAGGGATGACAGGACTCCCACTGCCCCGGGGGTGCACATTCCTCAGGATGTCAGAACGTTCTTACAATCCCAGGCAAGGGACCTCGGTTTCTCAGCTTCATCCTCTGGCCCCTGGTTGTGCTCGTGGGGGTTTGGGCTTCTTTGCACCTCAGATTTGACCTGTGTGTCTTCAGATAAAACCACCGGGGTTCCCAAGCCCTGCAGCCTGTCCAGGGACAAACTGGAAGGTTTGAACTGCTGACCTGTGCTCCCTTAAATATCTGCAGGCTGAGAAACCCTAGGTCAGGTGGCTGCTGTTCTGAAAAGGAACCCTGGTAGCCTAGGAAGTTATGTGTTGGACTGCTAGCCGCAAGGCCAAAGTAGCCAGCTGCACCGAGGGAGAAAAACGAGGCTTTCTGCACCTGGAAAGACAGCCTCAGAAACCCACAGGGGTAGTTCTGCTCGGATGCTTTGAGTCACAAGGAGGGAGATTCACTGGAATCGACTTCACCACAGTCAGTGGCTTCTCACTGCAGGGGAGCCCTGTGGTACAGCAGTTGGTTAAGCACTAAGCTACTAAACAGAGGCGAGTTGTTCTCACTCCCCAGCCACTCCTCAAGAGAAAGATGGGACAGGAGGCTTCCTACAGGCGGTGACCTTATAACACCATGGGACAGTTTGCTGTGCCCCCCTGTAGGGTCGCCGACGGAGCTTCCCTACAGGAGGAGGCCCTGAGTGGCACCAACGGAAGTGTTCAGGCCTTCACTGAAAGGTGACTGGTTTGCAAGATCCAGCGGTGCCTTGGAAGAAAGGCCTGGTGATCTTCTGAAAAGTCAGCCACCCACACCCCTGGGGAGCACAGCGGTACTCAGACACAGGCGGGTCACCTTGGGTGTGGGTTGTCATGCATCAGAGCCAATTAGACAGGACCCGGCTTTTCCTAGGGACCAGAGGGCAAACATTACAAACAAACAAACTCACTGCTCTCCAGTAGATTTCTATTTAGCCATGCAGAAGGACAGAGTACAACTGTCTCTTTGGGTTTCTGAAACTCTTAAATCTTCTTTTTTTAATCATTTTATTGGGGATTCTTACAACTCTTATCACAATCATGCATCTATTGTATCGATTACATCTGTGCATGTATAGCCAGTGTCATTTTCAAAGCATTTTCTTTTTACTGGAGCTTTGGGTGTCTGCTACTCTTTTTTTCCTATAAACTTTTGTGATTTGCATATCTTACAGACTCTTAAATCTTCACAAGAGTAGACACCCTCATCTTTCCCCCACAGAGCAATTGGTGAGTTCGAACCATTGACTGTGTGATTAATTGCTCAAACCACACCACCAGGGCTCTTTCCAATAAGACATTCCAGAAACCAAAACCGAACCCACTTTCCTTGCATGGATTCTGACTTACAGTGACTCTCTGTATAGGACAAGGTGGAACTGGGTTTGTCTGTTGGAACTCCAAAGGCATCATATGGATATGTTTTCTTGAAGGACACAGGCCAATCACCACGGCTTATTATGGAAACTTTCATTTTTCATTGAACACTGCTGTGGGGAGGAAAAGGCCAGGAGAATTGTTCTGTGGGCAATGACAAAGTGCTTGCTCATTCTGCAAGGGTCACCAGAATGGAGAATTCCACTGAGAAGCCTAGCCCAGCCACCCGCCAGCCTTCCTCCGTGCCCCTTACCCCACCCAGTCTTCTTTGTGTCCGTCCTGACCATACAGAATCCATAGTGAAGACTATCGACCATTTTAATCATAGGATAATAACAAGTAATAGATACAAGTGTGCATAGTTGTAAACGGCCTACGGGTCACATTTCTTAGATTATCTATTACACAAAATTGGTTGTCAAACCTTGATACATTGAGTTACAGCGCTATTAGGAATTGATACCATTTTGTTCTTCCTTTTTCTCTAATTACCACTTCACCCTCAAAAAAGGTGCTACTATAGATCCAAAACATTAACTGCCGCGGTATTGTGCCTGAGACACCAGAAAGGGTGATCAAATAAGAAGCTATAGAAACACCAGCCAGCACAAAACCCCGCAGAAGCTGACGGGCCAAAGCCCCGCGATTGAGGTGGAGCGCTAATGACAGCCCTGACTACAAAACTCGCCACCATCAAGTCGATGCTGATTCTGACGCAAGGAGACTCTCTAGGACGGAACAGAACTGCCCCTGTGGGTTTCAGAGACCGCAACGCGGTGTGGGAGTGGACAGTCCCCTCTTTCTGCAGAGGAGCGGCTGGTGGTTTCAGAAGGCTGACCTTGGCAGAGAGGAGGCCGATGCACACCGTTGCCCCGCCAAGGCTCAAAACACAAATTGGCATCCGATGGTGCAAGTGTATTGGACAAGTACCCTTGGATGAGGGCACCTGGGTGGCACATTGGATGAAGCGTGGGGCTGCCGGTGGGAAGGTCACAGGTTGGAGCCCAGCGGCCTCCAGAGTTGAAAGATGAGCCTGCCAGCGTCCACCGAGGTCCCCAGCCTTGGAGACGTGGCGAAGCAGCTCTCCTCTGTCCTCAGAGTCAACTCCATCCCCGGGACTTTTTCCCACTGGGGCTGCAAAAAAAAAACCCCCATTTTTGTTGTTACAGTGAGATACGGGGCTATCTCTATTTAAAATTTAAAATGTATGCTGACACATGGAAAGTTTTCTAGACAATCATCTTGGGGTCATTTTCCACCGACAGAGACCCCGGGTGTGATCTGAGAGCCATTTGAGCAGACTCAAAACAGAACGGCGTGGCCGTCAGTCCTGTGAGGACTCACGACCCTGGGGAGGCTGTGATGCAGTGGTACCCGGCACTTAGTGGGGGGGGGGGGTCACTGAGTTCAAATCAACAAGATGACAAGCTGTGCCCCAGCTCTAGGACTGGCCACTGCACCTGGGCTTAGCACCTGTGG
>PVJH01038542.1:0-17015 GCA_004026705.1 Nesogale talazaci | reverse complement strand
GTGCCCATACACAAGGAATTTTCATGTGAAATACACAGAAACCAAACTGACTACATTTTTGGAAAGAGACAAAGAAGAAGCTCAGCATCAGCAGTTGAAACCAGGCCAGGAGAAGACTGTGGAGCAGACCATCAATGGCTCACAGGCAAGTGCAGAGTGACGCTGATGAGAGGGAGACAAGGTCATGAGAGCCAAAATATACCATGGAGTCTATCCCACCTGATTTTCAAGAACAGATTTGGCACCTTGATCACGATCGATCAAGAAAACCTGAGGGGCTGGGGGATGAGGTCAAGCATCTCATACACAGAGAAAGTAAATGGTCATTAAAATGTGAGGAAGATCAGGGGAGAAGAAGGCAGGAGAAGGGAGCAGTGAGCAAACAAAATCATAGACAGGGGAACAACTAGGGAATTAAAATCAACAAGGAGGAGGGCGTAGAGAGCCTGAGGGTGTTTGAGCAACAGCAACTTAGTTGAGAGGAGATACTAAGAGACAGAAGAAGGTGTGAGCACGATGGTGGGGTGAGAGAAGGTAAAAGGAAACAGAGGAAAGCTCTAGGAAGCAAAGCAAGGGAGAGAGGTATGAGCACAGGTAATACATTGAGGTAGTGGACGGACTTCCGGCCTCTGCTCATGTTCTCAATGCAAGCACACTTTGTTCTAACAACCTGGTATTCTGTGATACGCTCTCTCCCGACATGATTGCTAAAGACAATGGATGCATAAACAAATGTGGTGAAAACAGCTGATGGTGTCTGACTATCAAAAGATACAGAGTCTGGGGTCAAGGCTTGAAGCTGAACAGGCAGCTATCCAACAGAGACACAACCAACCGACATGGAAGAAGCACACTAGTCGGTGTGATCACGAGGTGTCAGCAGAATCAGGTAGTTGACATCAGAAGACCCAGAACAAACAAACGAAAACTCCACAAAAACATATTGTTGAGAAAGAGCCAGATTGGAGCAGAGACCTCACACCCATCTGTAGACAAGGGTCACAAGCCTGGGTGTGTCACACCCAGATCACACCCTGCCCATGAAACACACACTATTCCTCTGGTTCCTTGAGGCTTCCTCACCCCCCAATATCATGACCCCAGTCCTGCCTCTCACTTTGGGCTAGACCGGAGCATAGCCACAGATACAGAAAAGAGATGAAAACTAGGGCTGAGCCCCGGTGGCGTAGTGGTTGTGCGCGGGACTGCGGCCCACTGGGATGGAGGTTCAATTCCAGCAGTGGGGTTGGGCCTCCTACTCCCACCACCGGAGAGCAGTGATGCCCACCCCCCAAAAAAAAGAGATGAAAACTCATGACACTTGGAATATAGAAACAACACTGGGAATAGCAATACCAGGAGGGTAGGGGGAGGTGGGGAGAAGAGGGAAGGAAGAGGGAACCGATGAGCACATAATGATCATCACATAACACTCCCCCCCCCCCCAGGGGAATGAAGAACAGAAACCATGGGGAAAGGGAGACAGTGTAGCATATAAAATAATAATAATTTATAATTTATCAAGAGGTAATGGGGAGAGGGAGGGTCTGATACTAAGGGCTCAATAGAAAGTAAATGTTTACAGGGCTGAGCCCCGGTGGCATAATGGTTGTGTGCGGGACTGCAGTCCACTGGGTTGGAGGTTCAAATCCAGCAGCAAGGCTGCTCCTGGAGCAAGGCTGGGCCTCCCACTCCCACCACCAGAGGGCAAAAACAAAAACAAAGCGAAAAAAAGAAAGTGTTTACAAAATGATGATGGCAACAGGTATATAAACATGCTTGACACAACTGATGCATAGATTGTTATAAGAACCGTAAGAGACCCCAATAAAATGACCTTTTAATAATTGAAAAAGCTACTTGGTGTGAGTAAACTATGGAATGATTTTTTTTTAATAAAGAAAGATCAAGGGGCTGAGACCCGGTGGCGCCGTGGTTGTATGCGGGACTGCGGTCCACAGGGTTGGTGGTTCAAATCCAGCAGCAGCTCTCCAGGAGCAAAGCAGGGCTTCCTACTCCCACCAAGACAGTGATGCCTCCCCCCCCCAAAAAAAAAAATCAAAGTGGATGTCAGAAGAGACTCTGAAAGAGACTCTTGTGCTTAATCTTAGAACCGTTAGAGCACATGGAAGAAATGACATCAAAAAGCTGAACAGAAATTTCAAAGAGCAGCTTAAAAAAAAGTCAAATAGGGGCTGAGCCCCGGTGGCATCGTGGTTGTGCGCGGGACTGCGGCCCACTGGGATGGAGGTTCAATTCCAGCAGTGGGGCTGGAGAGCAGTGATGCCCCCCCCCCCGCAAAAAAAGTCAAATATTATAATGAAATGGACCAAGACCTAGAATTAGAAAAGCAAAAGGAAGAACATGTTCAGCCTATCTTAAACTGAAAGAACTAAAGGGAAAAAAATCAAGGCTCAAATTTCAATACTGAAAGATTCTATGGGCAGATATTGAATAATGAAGGAGGCATGAAAAGAAGATGGAAAGAATACGCAGTCACTATTCAAAAAGTAACTAGCTGATATCAAGAAGTAGCGGCTGAGCCCTGGTGGCGGAGTGGTGGTGTGCGGGACTGCAGCCCACAGGGTTGACGGTTCAAACCCACGAACAGCTCTCCAGGAGCAAGGCTGGGCTTCCTCCTCCCACCAGGGCAGTGATGCCACAAAAAGAAACAAACAAAAAGAAGTAGCATCGGATCATGAACCAATGGTGCTGCAAGGTTAAGTCCAAGCTGCACTGAATGCACTGACCAAAAGCAAGACTCTAGAAGTTGATGGGATACAAATTTAAACATCCCAACAAGCTGATGAAGCGCAGGAAGCATTCACTCATCTATGCCGAGAGATTTAGAAGACACCCTCTTGACCACCTGGCTAGAGGAGATCTGTATTTGTACCCCTTCTAAATATACGTCAGAACGTGGAAATTATAGAAGAATATCACTAGTGTCCCATCCAAGGTAATTTTTTTCTGAATTTTTTTCTACAACCCAACAGAAGTTGTAGAAATACATTGGACAGGGAGCAGCCAGAAATTTAAGCTGGTTTCAGAAGCGATGTGAAATAAGGAATGTCATTGCTGATGTTGGACAGATCTTGGCTGAAAGCAGGAAATACCAGAAAGATGTTTACTTGTGTTTTGTTGACTTCGCAAAGGTATTCGACTGTGTAAACCATGACAAACTATGGAGAGCCTTGAGAAGAATGAGGACTCCAGAACGCTTCGGTGTGCTTGTGTAGAACTTGTGCATGGAACAGGAGGCAGTTGTACAAACACAAGAAGGTAGTACTACATAGCTGGAAAATCAAGAAAGGTGTACATCAGGGTTGTATTCTCACACCAGACAATCTGTATGCTGAACAAATCATCTGAGATTCTGGATTATATAAAAAGGGATGCTATAAAATGATTTTTAAAAAAGGATGCAGCATCAGGAAGGGAGGAAGACTTATTAATAACCTGCAATGTGCAGATGACCCAACTTTGCTTGCTGAAAGTGAGGACTTGAAGCACTTATTGATGAGGATCAAGGATTGCAGCCTTCGGTATGAATTATAGCTCAGTATAAAGAAGACCCAAATCCTCACAATTGGACCAATGATAAATGGAGAAAAGATTGAATTGTCAAGGCTTTTATCTTGCTTGAATCTACAATAAACGATCACGGAAGCAGCGTTCAAGAGATCAACTAACAGATTGCATCGAGTAAATCTGCTGCACAAGACCTCTTTAGAGTATGGGAAAGTAAGGGCGTAGCTTTCAGGACTAAGAGGTGGCTGACTCACTTTATGAGTCAGGTATTGTTACACGCCTTATTCCTATGCATGTGAAAGTGGGACATCCAATAAAGAAGGTTGAAGAAGAATCAATGCATTTGCGTTGTGGTAGAGGCCAAGAATATTGAAATGCCACGAGCTGCCCAAAGAACAAACAAATGTCTCCTGAAAGACGTGCAGCCACAACATTCCTTAGAAGCAAGGGTGGCAAGAGGTTGCCTTTGGACATGTTATCAGGAGAAACCAGTCCGTGGAGAAGAATATCATAATCAGTGAAGTACAGGAGCATTCAAGGAGAGGAAGGCCCAGGCTCAGATAGACTGAGAGTGGCTGCCAACTATGGGCTCGACGCTAACAATTGTGCAGATGATGCAGGACGGGGTGGTGTTTCCTTTTGCTGCACATGGAGTCACTGTGAGTCAGAACTAACTTGACATCACCTAACCAGGACAACAATATATATACTGACTTATATAAAATAAACAAATATTTAGAAAGCAAACAGTAGCAATGGTTACAGGAAGCTCAGGGAGGGGCAAAAGTAGGAATTCTTGTTTGTGGGGCTTTGGGTTTATGGTATTACTAGGAGAATGCTTTGGATGAGGATAGTGATCATGGTGTCACAATATGAAAAATATAAGCAAGGCCACCGCATGTGGAAATTGCTAGATTTGCGCATTTTTTGGTATATCTTTTGGCCACAGTAAGAAGAGAAGGTGAAATGGTAAGAATTTGTTATCTAATTTTTCCAAATATAAAGAAACACTCACAGACATATATTTTAATCACTGTGTTAGATAAAACCACACAACCTATCTGTGTTAGTCTGGGTAGACTGGAGAAATTTGTGGAGACACTCATATGTGTATAAGACAGATCTTTATAGAAAGAGTAACAGTGCATTAAGAAAACATCCCAGCCCAGTCCAGATCAAGTCCATAAGTCTGATATTAGCCCATATGTCTGATACTAATCTATAAAGTTCTCTTCAGACTCACAAAGCACGTGCAATGATGCCCAGTGTAGGAAGATCAGAGGTGGGAAGTCTTGTGGATCCAGTGGTGCTGTAAGCATCTCAGGGCTGGCAGGGTCTCTATGTGACTTCTCAGGCTCCAGAGGCCTGGCTCCATCAGACTTCCCACCGCTGTTGTTAAGTGCCGTCAAGTTGGTCTGACTCATCACCATCCCATGTACACCAGAACAGAACACTGAGACACTGCCCGGTGCTGTTCCCGCCTCACCATCTTTCCTGTGTGTGAGCCCATTGTAGAGGCCACCGTGTCACTCCATCCCAGAAAGGACCTTCCTCTTTTTTCACTGACCCTTTGCCAAGCATGATGCCCTTCTCTGGGGACTGAGTCCTTCTGAGCAACTGTTTTTTTTTTAATTATCTTCAGCCAAATTTTACTTATCAATATGTGCTATGATCATTAGTCATTTCTATAAAAGGAAGATAACAACTCTGCCATAAGTGCTTCTAGCTCTTTCAGCGATTAATACCTCTTTGAATATTCTTTCTCTTGTCTCATTTCTTTGGCCGTCTTCATCCACTCCGTGATTGTGCCTCCTGAGTGCTTCCCACTTCTCACATTCTCTTTGAGAGAACTCATCCACTCTTGATGATATCGATACTACCCCAGCTGAAGATGCCCCTGCTGCTGCCTGTCTCAAATCTCATCAGTCCCAAGGGCTGAGCCCGGGTGGCGTAGTGGTTGTGCGCGGGACTGCGGCCCACTGGGACGGAGGTTCAATTCCAGCAGTGGGGCTGGGCCTCCTACTCCCACCACCGGAGAGCAGTGATGCCCTCCCCCCCCAAAAAATCATCAGTCCCAAGGGCCGCAGATTGTGGCATCAAACAGCTTTGGACGTTCCTATTTCACTTGCTTGAAGTGTAGGTTTCTCAAGGGCAGGAATAATTTCTTGGTAATCTAATGTGTTAGGGTTCTCTAGAGAAACAAAACCAGGACACGTATGAATATATGTATAAAGGCTATGTTTATATAGTGAAAAGGAATGTAACAGCTAATTAGTCCACAAAGCAGTACAGAGGGAGTCCAACTCCCTTTTGTGGAACAGTTAATGTACTGTAAGTCCTTCAACTCACTTGGACCGCTGGGTCCGAGATCAATGAAGCAAACAGCAGAGTCTTCCCTTTGGCAAGGCAGGCAGCGTTGGCCAAAGGCAGCAGACAGCAGGGAGGGTCAGCAACACTCGGTCACTCAGGAGCTTAGCAAAGCAAGCCCCACGGGCCCTCGAACATAAGTGATGATTGGCGACAGGATCACCAGGGACGTATGCACCAACAGTGTAGCTCAGCAGGTCTCGAAGGAGCCTCAGGCTCTAGCTACACAATTCATGGGTTGGCTTGGCTCACAGGCAGTGTAGCATACAGGTTGAGGCAGAGAACTAGCGAAAGCAGCAGCATGCTGGTCCAATCACCAAGGAGCAAGAGAGTGGGGGGGAAGCCCTTGCAGAGCCGTCTATCTCATTGCCCTCCAATCGACCTGATTACTCTCCACCCACGTGTTCCTATTGGCCTAGTTGGCACAATAAACCTAACTATCATCTTTTTATCTCCTCACCTGGGAAGGGGGCTGCTCTTAGTAGGTGCACTTAGTAGGTGCTCACATTCAAGGGGAAGCTGTCATTAAATAAATAAATAACTATAGTAAGTCAAGTGGTGAAAAGTGCCATGCATGTAGGATAAAGAGAACTGGGAGGTGAGAGAGGCTAGTGTGTGATACTTTATAAAGGATGGCCAAAGAAGACCCGTAAGTTAAAAGAACGCTTGACTACAGTCCTAATGGAAGCAAGAGAATAAACCAAGCGATGTCTGAAGGAAGAGTGTGCAAGCATAAACTAACAAACACGAAAGGTCCAAGTGGAGAGTGTTTGGAGACAACAAAGAGTTCTTAGAAGAGTATCTGGAGAAGGGGGATGATGGGGATAGCAGTCGGAAAGGAAGCCAGCCAGGTAATGGAGGGTCAGGTCATGGAGAGAAGTCATCAGTAGGTTCTGGGTAGTTATTGTCTATCTTTGAGTTAGATCTGAGACCACATACAACAAAATGAAGCACGGACTGGCCTTGTGCCACCTATGAGCCCATTTTTGCAGCAGACACTTTGTCAATCCATCTCCTTAAGAATCTTTGTTTTTTTTAAAATTTAAATAATTTTATTGGGGGCTCTTACAGCTATTGTAACATTCAATACATCATCTGTATCAAGCACATTTGCACACATGTTGCCACATTCGTTTCCAAATTGGGTACTCACACACCTCCCCTCACGATCCATACATACATCAATTGTATGCAGACCTCATTTGCACACTTGTTGCCAGCATCACTCTCAAAACAAGGGATCTTTGTTTTTTCATCGGCCCTCCATTTTACCAAGTGTGATGCCTTCCCTGGCAGATCTTTGATCGATCCCTCTGGATAATATACTGTACCATATTTTCTTTTTCCTTATACTTTCTGTTTTTATTTTTTCACTGTTATTTTTTTTCTGCATCACTGCCCTAGTGGGAGTAGGAAGCCCAGCCTTGCTCCTGGAGAGCTGCTGCTGGATTTGAACCGTCAACCCTGTGGGCTGCAGTCCC
Organism: Nesogale talazaci; assembly: GCA_004026705.1. Taxonomy (NCBI): domain Eukaryota; kingdom Metazoa; phylum Chordata; class Mammalia; order Afrosoricida; family Tenrecidae; genus Nesogale; species Nesogale talazaci. The sequence continues at coordinate 9,636 of PVJH01038542.1, read as the reverse complement.
GCACACAACCCCTACGCCACCAGGGCTCAGCATACTTTCTGCTATTCATGTAATTTTTTTCTAATTATGATGAATATATACACAACAAAACATTCTCTAATTCCACAACTTCTACGTGTATGATTCCATGCCATTGATTATACATTTCATAATCAAAATTATGCTTCTATTTCTTTTTTTTTTTTTTTGGTGGCATCACTTCCCTGGTGGGAGTAGGAAGCCCAGCCTTGCTCCTGGAGAGCTGCTGCTGGATTTGAACTGTCAACCCTGTGGGCCGCAGGCTTCTGTTTCTTTCAACACAGATTTGTTCATTCTTCTGACAGTCTGTAGTATTTCTTTATCTTTTTAAAATCATTTCATTGGGGGTTCATGCAACTCTTATCACAATACATACACACAGCCATTGTATGTAAAGCACATTTGTACATTTGTTGTCAATATCGTTCTCAAAACATTTTCTTTCTACTTAAGCCTTTGGTATTAGCTCCTCATTCTTTCCTCTCCCTCTCCACTCCCCTCTCCCTCATGAATCCTTGATAATTTATAAATTATTATTTTGTCATATTGTACTATCTGATGTCTCCTTTCACCCACTTCCCTGTTGTCTGTACCTCAGGGAGGAGGCTATATGTAGATCCTTATAATCAGGTCCCCCTTTCTACTCCACCTTTTCTCCATCCTCCCAGTATCACCACTCTCACCACTGTACCAGATTCCCTATGTTTCCAGTTTCTTTCTGTTCCAGTGTGCATACTCTGGTCTAGCTGGATTTGTAAGGTAGAATTAAAATCATGATAGTTGGCAGGGGGCAGGCAGTTAAGAACTAGAGGAGGAAAAAAAATAACTAGAGGAAAGTCGCATATTTCATCATTGCTACACTGTACCCTGACTGGCTCATTTCCTCCCCACGACCCTTCTGTAAGGAGATGTCCCTTCACTTACAGATGGGCTTTGGGTTCCCAATCTGTACTCCTCCTCATTTATAATGACATAATTTTTAGTTCTTTGATGCCTGATATCTGATACCTTCGACACCTCGTGGTCACACAAGCTGGTGTACTTCTGTGTGGGCTTTGTTTGTTCTGAGCTAGATGGCTGTTTGTTTACCTTCAAGCCTTTAAGACCCCAGGATGCTATATCTTTTGATAACCAGGCACCATCAGCTCTCTTCCCCGCATTTGCTTAGGCACACATTTGTCTTCAGCAATCATATCAGGAAGTTGGGCACACAATGATAGGAATTTTTTGCTCTTCTTTGCCTGATAACTGGTCCCTTTGACACCTCATGGTCCCATAGGCTGGTGTGCTTCTTCCATGTGGGCTTTGTTGCTTCTGAGCTAGATGGCCACTTGTTTATTTTCAAGTCTTTAAAATCCCAGATGCTATATCTTTTGATAGCCAGGCACCATCAACTTTCTTCACAGTCTATAGTACTTTCAATAGTCTTTGATAACACTATAATGCAAAGACATCATTCTTTGTTGGTCTTCCTTTATTCATTGTCCATCTTTCCCCTGCAAATGAAGCAACTGGAAATATGGCTTGGGTCAGATGTACCTTAGTCTTCAACGTGACATCTTTGCTTTTTAACACTTGAAAGAGGTATTTTGCAGTAGATTTGCCCAGTGTAACCAGTGAGTTGATTTCCTGACTGTTTCTCCCATCAGTGTTGAATGTGGAGTCAAGAAAAATGAAATCCTTTACAACTTAAATATTTCTTTCATATATTATGATGTTGCTTATAGGTCTAGTTGTGAAGATATTTTGTTTTTTTTCATGTTGAGGTGTAATCCATACTGAATACTGTAGTCTTTGATCTTCATCAGCAAATGCTTCAAGACCTCCCCACTTTTGGGAAACAAAATTGTGTCATCTGCATATCACAGGTAGTTAATGAGTCTTCCTCCTATCCTGATATATCATTATATAGTCAAACTTCTTGAATTATTTGCTCCCTAAATAGACTGAATGCATACAGTGACAGTATACATCTGTGACATACACCTTTCCTGATTTTAAAAACACGGTATTCTCTTGTTCTGTTCAAACCACTTCCTCTTGGTGTATTTATAGATTCTACCATAGCACAATCAACTATTCTTTGGGCAACATTTTTGTTATGTTATGATCCACATGGTTGAGTTTCTTTGCATGATCAACAAAGCCTAGGTAAACTTCCTGCTGATATGCTCTACTTCCAGACAAGATTCATCTGCCCCAGCAATGATGTCCCTCATTCTAATGGCCTCATCCGAATCTGGTTTAAATTTCTGGTAATTCCCTGTCAATGTACTGCTGAAACCACTTGAAAATTATCTTCAACAAAAATTTGTTGCCTGTGATACTAATAGCAATGACACTTTTCAATTCTTGCCAATTTCTGTTGGATCACCGTTTTTTGCAAGGAAGTCCACTGGATCTCTTAGTGAACACCTCCAGGGCCGCATCAGTTTTTGAGACATTTCCATTGTTATGCTGTTAATTCCTGGAGCCTGGTTTTTCGCTAATACCGTCAGTGCAGCTGGAGCATTGTTGGTCAAAACCATTGAGTTTTGATATGGTTGAATGTTCATCAATTCAATTTTTTGAGTGGTAAACAGTTCTTTTAGATACGGTTATTCTGTGTATTCCTCCCACCTTTTTAGAGTGTCTTGTGTTGTTCAAGATTTTTCCCATAAATACCTTATATATTGCAACTTTAGGACTGATTTTTTTTTTTTTTTGCATCACTGCTCTCAGGTGGTGGGAGTAGGAGGCCCAGCCTTTGCTCCTGTGAGCTGGAATCGAACCTCCATCCCAGTGGGCCGCAGTCCTGCGCAAAACCACTACGCCACCGGGGCTCAGCCCAGGACTGATTTTTTTCTTCTGTTCTTTCCACTTGAGAAATGCTTCATGTAGTCTTCCCTTTGGGTTTTCTAACTCCAGGTCTATGTCAATTGCATTATAATACTTTACTTTGTCTTCTTCGTTGCCTTTGAAATATCTTGTTGCAGTCTTTTGCTTCATTTCTTCCTTTTGTCTTAGTTTCTCTACAGTCTAGAGCAGTGGATCTCACCCTTCCTCATGCTGCGACCCTTTAATACAGTTCCTCATATTGTGGTGACCCCCCGACTATAAAATGATGTTCGTTGCTACTTCATAACTGTAATTTTGCTTCTGTTATGAATTGGGCGATTCCCATGAAAGGGAAGGGGTTGAGAACCGCTGTGTGTAGAGTAAGTTTCAGCGTTTCTTTTCACTTTACTTTTGGCTTTTTCTTTCTTTCTAGAGAGCTTGTTGGGAGATTCAAGCAGGGGAGTGTATTACAGCTACTTGTCTACGCTTGGCAGATGGACAGTCTTCCTTCTATGGGGGAAGGTCGTTCTCTGCAACTGCACTGGCAGGTTCGGGAGGGACACACATGGAGCTGTGAGGGAGGAAGGGGACACCTGCCTAGCCAACCCGATCGGCCGAATCAACCCTGACAATCAGTGGGGTGACAGATGTCCCAGATCGTTCTCACATCCTTTTCCTTCTTTCTAATGACCTATTGGTTTCTTCATGAATAATATCCTTGATGTCTTTCCACAATTCTCCTGCTCTTTGGTTATTTGGGTTAAATGAACTGTTCCTATTCTTCAAATGGTCTCTAAATTCAGGTGGGAGGTACTTGAGGTTGTGCTTTGGCTGTGGTCAACCTATTTGAATTTTTGCCAGCTTCAACTTAAATTTGCATAGGAACAATTGGTGATCTGTTTTGCAGTTGGCCCTTGACCTTGTTCTGATTGCTGGTATTGAGCTTCCTCATGGTCTTCGCTGATGAAGTAGATTTGATTCCTGTGTATCTCATCTGCCCAGTTAATACGGCTATCATTCACAGTTAGACATCCATCACTAATGAACAAAATGAGGAGTCTGAAGATTTTTACCAACTTCTGCAGCTGATCAAACATATCATCATGATACATTAAAAACTACGTAGTGAGAGTTCAGAAGAAAAATGCAGGAGTAAAACCTGTGGACTCAGAGAGGGCTTCACAAAGCTGAGGACATTCTTCCTCTGCCAGACTTTAGTTCTAGAGTGAAGACTGACAACCAAGTCCTTGCTTTTGAGTATGTAAATAGTAAAGAAAATTAAATAATTATAACCTGGAAAGTATTGCATATTATATGTATGAGTATAGTAAATTAAAATGAGTCCTGGTTGCATAGTGGTTAAGCTTTGGGCTGCGAATGATAAGATTGTTAGTTTATTGGAGAGGAAGAAGGATCAACACTTGAAAAATATGGCATTGGTAGTAAAAGTGATGCTGGGGGGTTGCATGATACAATTTTGTGAAACCAATGACTGCTTAGTGAATTGATGCACTATAAATGATTAGAACTGACAAAAATGAACGTAGGAAGGCCAGTTGGAAGGCTCTTGCAGTTGTTCAGGTAGAATGTTGGTTTAAGTCTGGGGAATAGATTCCAGATATATTTTGAACATTGAATGAAGATTTACTGCTGAGGTTACTGGATGTAATGTGAATGAAGATTTACTGACCAGATTACTAGATTTGGTATGAGAGAAAAGAAGAAAACGTCTGCCACCACTGACTTTACAGTGCTGTCTAGTCACATCCTCAATAAAATGTAACGATGCCTCTAAAATGAACCGGAGGCACAGAAGCCATAGGTAGGTGAATGGATTTGGGGCTCATGCTGACTTCTAGCCCCAATCTAAGGGGAATTCGTTCTTAGGAGAGGGCTCTACTTAGGCTCATCTTCATGAAGAGATTACTGAAGATAGGGGTGCGAGGGCAAGATGTGACGAGGAAAGCAGATGGTGCCAGGTTATCAGAAAGAATAGCACCTGGAATCTTTAAAGGCCCGTCTTCAAACAAGCAGCCATCCACATGAGCACCAACGAAGTTCACAGGGAAGAAACGCAGCAGCCAGTGTGACCCAAGGGTTGTAAGGAATAAAGCCCAAACCCCAAGGAAGAAATGGTATCAGAGCTTAAATTGTGAGCACCCAGTTTGCAGAAGGCTATGGATGACAGTGGAAGCCCCAGATCCATCCCCAGGGTTCCCGTGACAATAAGACTCCAGCGAATGCCCTCTGACCACAATCCAGAGATATGAATACCTCTGCGATCAGACCAAGAGCAGTGTAAAGTCAATTACGGCAGATGTAGTTAGCTTATTATTTGATCTCCCCTTTGACCCAATTTAAAGTTGTTTCAGTTTTTAATATTTTATGCTTTATCTTGTGGTTTTTCTATGTTCTGTCAAGTCATTCCTTGTTTGTTTGCCTGGTATGATTTTGTATGACAGTGTTTTTTTCTTCACTCTAGAAAAAAAATGTTTTCAAGAAGTTTTATTGGCATATAATTCACGTATCATACGATTCAATGGTTCAATCACATTAAGAAGAGTTGTACAATCATCATGATCCATTTTAGAGCATTTTCTTCATTCTTGTGTCCATCTTTATTAGTTCCCCATTTACCCCAACCTCCCCTGCCACACCCCCAAGGAACTATTAATCCAGTCACTGTCTCTATAGATTTACCCATCCTGGATTTCATATGCAGAAAAACTTAAAATAAAAAAACAAACCTTAGCAACAATAACAAAGTTAAACAGAGAAAACCCTCAATAGTAAAGAAAGCAGAAAATATTAAAAGCTAGAACCTTTTAAATGCAGCAAAAGGGAGATCGAATGATTATGTGTTAAATTCTAAAACATCTGCAGTAAACCACTTGCCAATGTACTCTGCATGATAACAAGACTATTCACATTCCTGGTGTCTGGTCAGAGGGAATTCACCAGAGACTTAATCCATGTGCGGTTCCTCTTCACTCCCCCTCCCCACCCCCCAAACTGAAAGAAGTTTAAAATGGGTCCAAAGAAAGACAGAATGAGATCACAGTTTAACCCAACGATGCCTGCCACAATCCACTTTACAATGTTCTCTGTCTAATAACAAGGCTATTCACATTCCTCAACTGTGATCAGAGGGAATTCCGGAAGGCTTACTCTTTCTGCGTGCCCTGTAAACGGACTTGGGCTTCCGCTGTCATCGAAAGTCTTCTGCAAACCAGGTAGTCACAACCTAAAGTGTATGATTGTGTTTTGTATAATTTTCTATAATAAATCCAGGGTAAAAAGAAAGAAAGAGGGGCTGAGCCCCGGTGGCATAGTGGTTGTGCGCGGGACTGCGGCCCACTGGGAAGGAGGTTCGATTTCAGCTCCACGGAGCAAAGGTTGGGCCTCCTACTCCCACCACCTGAGGGCAGTGATGCACACCCCCTCCCCCCAAAAAAAGAAAGAAAGAAATCCAGGAGAGGTGGGTCTATGGAGACATGGCATGCAGGGTGGGGAGGTAGGACGCTAACAGCAATGAGTCCAAGAAGAAAATATCCTAAAATCAATGGTGGTAATGGCTCCGCACATCTCCATGATGTAATTGAATGATTAAATTGTATAATATGTGAAGAGAACTGCTATGAGCTATCATTTCATAACTACTAGTAAAGAAAAAGAGCACAGAAGAAGTGCCGGCAAAAATGTGGAGAAGTTGGAACCCTTTTCCATCAATATTGTGTTTGCAAGTTTATGTAAAATTGCTTCTGAGAACCCATTGGCAACTCCACAGATAGAAATATTTTTCTTGGGGTTGAGCCCCGGTGGCATAGTGGTTGAGTGGGGGACTATGGCCCATTGGCTTGGCGGTTCAAATCCAGCAGCGGCAAGGTTGGATAGCTTCCACGAACACCAGAGTGCAGTGATGCCCCCCCCTCCCAAAAAAAAAACCAAATACATATATATTTTGAAATATTTTTCAACTGATGTTTTTCTGTTTTAGTTTGTTATTGTTTTATTTTTATTTTTATTTTTTTTGGGGGGGGGGCATCATTGCTCTCCGGTGGTGGGAGTAGGAGGCCCAGCCCCACTGCTGGAATTGAACCTCCGTCCCAGTGGGCCGCAGTCCCGCGCACAACCACTACGCCACCGGGGCTCAGCCCTTATTTTTATTTTTTTAATGTTTTATTTTTTAATACAAATTTTGGGGTAGGTAAATCTATAGAGAGTAACTTGTAATAGATTTTCAAGGTTGAAAGGAGATGGAGACCTCATAACAATGACTACAAGAAAAATTCCTAAAATTGATGGTTGCGGTAAATGCACAGTCTCTTCAACTATTGTATGATTGGAAATTATGTCAATAAAACAGAAAAAAAAAGTATATTTAAGACCCAGATCTTGAGTGACTCAAGTCATTAAAAAAAGAAAGCAAGAGAGGTTGGCAGTTTAAATATAAACTAAAGGGAAGATTTTTTTGTTTTGTTTTTAATTTAAGAGTAGCGAAATGAGCATATCTATAACAACAGAGAAAGAGTCAGTTAATAGGGAAAGAAAAAAATATTTAATGCAGATGAAGCCAAGTTTCTGAGAAAAGAATCATCAGGTTCCATTTTGTCACCATCTTCTACATCCGAAGATACGTCAGAAATATTGCTACAAAATAATGGAAGCATTTTCCCAATCAAAAATGTCAAGATGTGTAGCTATTGTTTCTCCACTCATCCTTCATCTAAGTCTCGTAGAAGACCGCACTGCTGAAGAGGGTGCTTCCCTCTCTCCAACCCTTCCCTGGAGAGTTCTTGCCCTTTGATTTAGACCACAGGAAAGCAGCACCTTTGGCATTCTCAAGGGATTCAAATAGTGTTATTGTACCATGTGCTTTCGCTTGAGAAGCAAAAGAAGATTAAAGGGACAAGGTCTGGGCCGTAGGGGGGATGGGGTACAGCTTCCCAACAAAGTTCTCCGAGGATAGACCTCACTACCCTCACAAAAAGAACAGGTGCATTGTCCTGATGGAAAGCAACAACAAGGGCTGAGCCCCGGTGGCGTTGTGGTTGTGCGTGGGACTGCGGCCCACTGGGGCGGTGGTTCAATTCCAGCTCCACAGGAGCAAAGGCTGGGCCTCCTACTCCCACCACCAGAGGGCAGCGATGCCCCAAAAAACAACAACAACAACAACAAAAAAATAAAACAACAACAAGAGCAAAACTCTTTGGTATGAATTTCCTGGCCCTTTTCTCCTCACCGCAGTTTTCCATCTTCTAAAAACTTCAGCATGGGCCCCTGAAGTTGTCCTACACACGGTGAGAAAATCGATGGAATTCCAACTACAGTTGCCATGACGTGCTGGCCTGCTGGCCTCTCCAGACTTGCAGCTCGCCTTGACAGCTACTGCTCTGATTGGACCTTTGTGAGAAGGCACTCCAAGGCGCGTCCGATGGGGGGTGGGGGGCGGAGGGGGGTGTCCTGAGAGGCCCTGCTGCCGCCTTCCACCGATGGCCGAGACTTGTTTAAACACATTTTGTTTGGAATAAACCTGCCATAAACACATGGGACCCCCCTCCTTTTTCACTTAACCTCGCAGTTTTCAAATCACTATCACCCCCATTGAAATTGCTGGGACACACACATACTCACAAACTAATAAGCCACCCATGCCTCGTTAGTCGCTGAGGCAAAGGGACACTTGTTTCTTGTCCTGGACCTTTTAGCAGGGTTGGTAATCTTCTAGATTTCTCTCTGTATCCCTACTCTTGCTCTGACCTTTCTAATCTTTCAACTCTTAGTTGTATTTTGTGTGTGTGTGTGTGTGTGTGTGTGCTTTGGGCATCACTGCCCTGTGGTGGTCGTGGGAGCTATCCAGCACTGTTCCTGAGAGCTGCCACTGGATTTGATCTGCTAAGCCCGCAGGCCGCAGTCCCGCACTCAACCGCTTATACCACTGGGGCTCAGCCCCCTTTCTCCTCTTTCGATCTGAATCGTCATTGCTTTCTTTTTCCGAGTCCCTCCCTAAATGCGAAAGTTTCTCAGTGTTATGTGCACGACCCTCTTATTTTTCATTATTGTGTTCAGTGATTTAAATATGTACGCAATGCTTTTTACTTGCCAGATAGCACTAGCAGTAAACAAAACCTATACATATGCCCGCTTTTCCCTCTTGGACCTGAGCCCTCTTTTTAAGCAGTCTTATCTATACTCAAGGCCCCTCATGCTTGTGACTGCGAGATTTACAGCGCCAGCACTTACCATTCTTTTACATTCCAAATGCACATCTAACCAGCACTTGGTTGGGTAACTTCACTTGCACATGTCCTTAAACAGAATACCTGCTTTTGCTGAACGTTGCCTCTTTATTCCCTCTTCTCCTTACTCCATCATACACGGCATCGCCCTTTCCTCTTCAGGATTGCTACAAGAACTTTCAGGGCTATCATCCTCTGTTACAAGACTGAACCTTCCAAAATGCACATCTGGTATGACTTTTTCCTTTTTTTTTTTTTTTCATTTTTGGGCATCACTGCCCTCTGGTGGTCGTGGGAGCTACCCAGTGTTGTTGCTGCTGGATTTGAACTGCCAAGCCAGTGGGCTGCAATCCTGGACTTTTTTTCCTTAAAACACACTAATATTAAAAAAAAAAATAGCCAATGTGTTAGCCCAGGTTGACTGGAGAAACAAATTCATAACCACTCAGATGTGTGTAAGAAAGAACTTTAGGGGCTGAGCCCTGGTGGCATAGTGATTGTGCACGGGACTGCGGCCCACTGGGACGGAGGTTCAATTCCAGCAGTGGGGCTGGGCCTCCTA